>JALBCR010003218.1:0-45693 GCA_030710515.1 Abscondita cerata
TCAGTCGTTTATGAGTTTACAACTATTTTATTCCCAAAAACATTAAGGTCTTCCACCACTTTATTTTTAATAGCTCCGTCTCCCCCCCCCCCCCAAAAATTATTTAAATAAAGCGGAGTTTTTAAAAACATATATTTTTAGTACATTTGCTAGGTGGATTTCAATGAAAAATTACTTTAAAGTTTAATATGGCGGTTGCGCCCCTTGGCGACCATCTTGGAAATCTGAATATAATTTCCACGATTTTTTTCCGCCACTTTGATTACCTCTCTTTTTGCCACCAAATCTCTCTACGACCCATATTCACAGAATACAACACTTTACATTTCTTATATTACGCGCCCGGTATAGTCAATATACCACCGCAAGAATAACACACTCTGATGAGCTTACAATAAGAGCGAAATACTGCATGGAAGTGTTCTTTCGTTGCATTAATATTGCTTCTACTACAAGATTATACTGGCTTTATCGACAAAGCGTGTTTCAAACATTAAAGCTATCGTTTTAGATACCTTACTTTGCACTTTAACACACACATGTCGTTACCTGGATTAACTGTTGGCATTTTCACTGGTTTATAAAATATAACGTATAATATAATATATCAGCATATGTTACTTGTATTTTGTAATTTCCCTGATAAAGCAGCGACTATTAACTTAGAAGTTATGTTCGTTATGTTGAAAGAGGATACTAATTACACTGTCCGTGAAACTATGATGCTAGAACAACTTTAAATTTTAACAAAATTTTGATATTTTTTCAAAAACTAGCCTCCTTAAAATTAAACAAAGTATATTGTATCAAAAAGGTAGGAAAACTTATGATTATAACTGTTTTTCTTTTATGACTTTTTCATGGTCCATGCAAATGAGAAAGATCTTCCCAGCCCCTCCCGCTAATATTAATACCCGATTTATGCCAATAATTGAATACATTAAATTTTTGACAAAATTTGTTTTATTATTACTCCCATCATTGTCATGAACTTATATTAATAAAAATTATCCCCTTTCTGTGGGCTTGAAAGAGCAGGGTCGTACTGACAGTCCTGTGATTGGTTTTGTAACGCTTTCTACTAAAACATGAATAACGTTTCTCAATTTACTGAATTTTGAGCAGTCAATTTCATTGCGGACAGTTTTAAAAATAAAACAAGATCAATTGTTTCCTCCTTGTTCAGTCAGACATGGTAGAAGTTTGAAACATTGACATAGTTCACCTCAGCCACTAGAATACCTATCAAAAGTAAAGCCAACATTTCTAGATATCTCTCTCTAGCGCGTTTGCAGTAATGACTACTATGGGAGAGATCCACACCAGCAAACAGTATTCGGTTATAGAACGCACCATCGAGCAATCGAGAATGTTGATTGAGCGGATGCTTTTGAGGTCACGCGTATTTTTGCTTAATAAACATCCGAAGTTGTCTATAAGCACGGCAAAAACCACTTCTTGATATGAGCGGCCCGGATTCAAGCGTGTTGTACAATGACAACCTTAAGTCTTTTTACAATTATTTAAGTAGATAATTCTTGGTCGTGAAGGAGCTTCTGTTCTTGATGTACCATCACCAGACTGGTGACATGCCACGCAAAAAAGCCATTTAAATCACTTTGAAGCAAGGATTATGGTGGTCGATGTCGTGGATTGAGTTTAAAGACTTTAAAACCGTCTGCGTACATTTAAAACTAAAGAAGTTAATAAATAATCCCCTTCAATCGTTCTACAAACAAAACATGGGTCCTAGGTGCGAACCCAGCGGCACACAGTAACTGCACTGCACGCACCACATAACTCACTATTTTTACATTTTAGGTACAATTGAATAAATAGGACTCGAACAAGTACAGCAGAGTGCCACAAAACCTAAATCTTTTGAGCTGTTCAGTAATAAAACGTGATCAACTCTGTCGAAGGCCGAAGTAAAGTTGCTGTATAATAAAATTAAAACTTCTTTGTAACCGCCTAAACGTTGTTCGTTGGCATCATCGAAACGTGATAAGGCGGTAGAGGATAAAAACAAAAAGTCAGCGAAGTTTCTACAAACCTTGCAATGGAAAATCATCAATATTGCTATTGCCTTCTCCCCGACTGCTTACATAAGACCAAAATAGCTTCAGATTATTGATGATAAGAAGACTTTCATCTAAAGATGACAAGTGCAGCATGTAATCAAGTTTAATGTTTTAAGGTACCTTCTTTTCGATTTAATTTGTGGCCTATCAATAACTTTAACCATGGAGGGAACTATGACATATGTTTGGAAGGAACTGTTTACACAAGTTCTACACACATTAATATCGCTTTCTTTACATATGATGGTGTTGGAACAAATTAGTAGATGATTACTTAAAACAGCATGATTTTAGTTAGAACATTTAATTCAAAAGAGTCTCAATAAGATACCATAATTTTATTTTCTGGTATCATGAACATGTATATTTCTTCTCTGATGACAAGTATACCGTGCATTCTTTTGGACATAATTTGCAGTAAATCTCTAATGTCTATTGCAGAATTTCCTTCCATTATTCGTCAGGTGCAATTTAAAATACTTTAATTGAGTTAGAGGAAAATGTCTTATAGATGTTTGACCAAATTTAAGGTAGGACTCAATGAAGACTAATCTAATGACATAATCGAGACGTGTTTTAAAGTGCCGGAGCATTATCCATAATTCATATTGTTAGAAACGGGGTTATGGGTTTAAATCTCTGAATTTTTAACGTTTGCAACGATTTTCGATTGTTGTTTTCAAGCGTACATAAACGTGAGCACGACCATATAAACTTAGTTGGTGCCGGTGCCGCCTAAAGGAGCTTCTCTCAGAAGCTCCTCGTTACGACTGAGTCAGATAATTAGCTATTGGCCGGGTCCAGTAAACAAACTTATTTTGGGTCCGTAAAGCGCGTTCTCGGTAGCGAGTAAAGAACGGGTTGAAAAATTAATTCCGCGGTTAGTTGATATTAAATAAAAAACAACCGTCTTTAATGAATCGAATTACAACTACGTGTAAGATTAATTCAATTTACTCCGTATCCGTTAATAAACTCAGTTAATAAATTTTCCGAGGATTAAAAAATAGCTGTTGTTAATTCAAAGTGTGCAGCCTCCGTTTGTCAAATACATTGATAAGCTAATCCAAATACTGTCTTAAATAAATAATTTTCGATTCATCGGTTCCGTTTTTTAGTTTGACAAAAATTGTGAATTAGAAAAATACCGTTTTTGGTTTGTAACGTTTGTGGCCTGAAATATTGGGTTCTACTTGCTTTTTTCTAAAATAGATTCACCGCCACAACAACAAAACGTGAGTATTAAGTTTCTTCTTCCTTAACCAAGAGAATTTGATTTAATTAAAATTTTGAAAGATAAATAATTGAACAGTGTAGGTTTTTAATCTAGATTTTTTTGTTTTGTAAAAATAACACTCTTGTAGGGGATCTCCCTTTATGAAGGTATAATTTTACAACCAATTCCGTAAAAAAGAAGGAACAATAAGACGTTAGTTAAATATAGTTAAATATACTAGCGCATCTCTTACGTCTGTGTTGTACGATTGTGTAGTAAAGATAGGATTCAGACCTTGCGTCCACATTCTTTGAATTCCGTGTAGGGTGTTGTGAGACAGCGACAAGTACGTGACGCCTCAATTTTCTGAGGTCAGGTTCAATAGTATGATTTTCGTGCGGGTTGTTTTAAATTGAAACAGTTAATCACCGCCACCCTTTAAGGTTTGAAACTTTAACAATAAAGCGCCTTGCTGACCTCTTGATTGTTCCTATACGATAGGTTTCCCAGTTGAAAAGCTATTTATAAATTGTAATCAGATATAGATTTGTTACAGCCGTTAAAAACATGCTTATATTCAAGGGAAAACTTAATTCAAACAAAACCCGTACCTTCGTGTCCAAAGAATAAATAATAACACCCCGATCAAGCACGTAGTTTCTGACCATCCAAATTCGTTGCCGATTTTCCGTATCATCGGAAAATAGTATCTAGTTTTTTACAAAAGTAGGAGGTTTTGTAAATATTAGAGTTGAGTAATCAGCAGGAAACTGCTTATTTTTCAGTCTTTAAGCATAAACCAAGGACAAAACAAATCTAAAGAACAGTATCCAGGACTCCTTCTCCTCCTATCCAAACCCAGAGTCCCCAAAGAAACGCTCACAAGTAAAGTGCTATTTGTTACTCTGTTATATATTTTTTTGTTGTACCAATTTTTATGTTATTGTTAATTATTGTTTTGTGTTTATAGTTTGATGTTAATTTGTTGTTAAATTTTGTTGTTAATAGAACTGTCAATTTTTATTCTTTAATTTTCTTATCAAGGGACCTAAAAAGAAAACTTCTTCAGCTGAGCAACTCAAAGAAAGAGTAAACGTAAATCAAAGAAAGCTTCCAACGTGATGGTAACCAAAAGGTTTAAAATATTAAACTCTCAATAAAGCCGATATATGGTAAAACTTGTTAGGTAAGTAGTTCCCTCCATTTTCCAAGTTGGTTATGCTTTAAATTATACTCTTTTACCAACCCAAGAAAATCAGGGGTTGGAGGTGAGACATATAAAAGTCACTCTTTTTAGAAAAGCCTGGGCGACATTTCGCCGTTCAAAGCGAACAATTGTATTTCTAATCTTATGGGCCAAAAATAACCTGTTGTAATTATGTTCAATCCCAATATCAGCTCTTGTAAATTAACAGGAAGGTTTTGTAGAGGTGTTTTAATAAGACGTTTTAAAATTTTCCACGGCTTTTTCCTTTAAATCGTTTCCCTACTATTTTTAAACTTACCCATATAAGCATTTCATAATTTAATAATTCATTTATTAAATGTAGACTGCCTGTGCTATTCTTTTAACCTTGTTTCGCCCCTTGTTGAGATTCCATTCAATATTCCCCAGTATCCTCATATTTTTAACAATATCAGATACCATTGATTAATGTATTTTCAATATTTGTGCAATAACTGTTTTCAAAAAACTAATTATGGGCGGGAACGGCTTTTCCGTAAAACAAAAACGAACCGGATAATAATATGAAATGTAGTAATTGGGCATGGGTAGTATAGATATGATGCAAAAACAAATAAAAGGGGTAACGTTAACGTTAAACTGGGGAGATGAAGGTAAAATCGCTCAACCAACCCGAGGAGTCGCTGCTAGAATGAATTTATATCAGTTATGGACAAATCCATAAATCCTATATTTACGTAGAGCACTGCTGCGCATGCAGAAAAAAATGAGATGACTCCAGCACGCGTACGCGACGAGTTGGGTAGGTGTGAGAAAGTGGTAGGAAAACGAGACCCAGATTGGGGAACGGAAAAAGATAATTTTGCCAACAATTCCAGGATAATCGATCGACAAGGTAGTGAAGTAAGTTTGTATGGGAGAAAGAGAAGAGGTGGCGCGACGACTACTTTGAATCTAGCCTAAAGATTGGTGCGGAAAAGGCCTAGTAGGGTAAAATCCATCAACTTGTATTAAACTAGAAACTTTAAGAATTTGCACTGGAATACGTATCCAGAGCGTGAATAGGAACTTGATACGTAGGGTTTCAAAGCTACTGAAGGCATACTCAGCCACGAGTTCAAATGAGGGTTCTGTACAGCAAGGAGGTAAGTTAGGGCTTACCAAAAATCTCTAGAGTTTCTGGTAATGAAACCAAGTTTTATGTAGATGAAACTAATGATCGAATGTGCGAAAAGGACAGAGACGATTCAAAAGTGACACCCAGATCTTTAAAAAGCGCTAGAGCGAATAATAGAACAATCAAAAAATAATTAGGGACCTTGCTCTGGTATAAGAAACGATGTGACATTTCGAAACGTTTAGATCCAAGTGGTTAAACCGACACCATTTATCGGAAAGATCAAGCCTTCTCTGAAGCACAATAGCATCGACACATATCACGTATTACCTGAAATATCTTCAGGTCATCCCACGCATACAGTAGGTAACGATAATCGAGTAGGTGCGACGTCATTGTTGGATATGTTGAGTTATAGGGGCCAAGAAGCGGAGCCTTGGGGTACCTCAGAAAAGGACAGTTTGTTACTCAAGCCAAGCAACGTGAACCTCCAAAATACTCTTTGGATCTCATGGCTCAACCAGTCAAAAGAGCGCGCTAAGATCGGTCTTAGGCGGAATCGGGGATTCAGCAAGAAGCTAGTGCATAACAGTTCTGGAGTGAGTATTTAATGGAACGCCCTCTAATAAAGCCGTGTTCACAGCTGTGAAGCTTTGGGAGATTCTAGAAACGATATGGTTACATAAGCAAAATTCTCGAAGTTTTGCGAAGTTGCGAGAAGCGCGATGGGACGATGGTTGAGCCCATTGGATTGGGGGCTTTTATGAGCAAGAACAAGGTGACCAGATTTCCAAATCAACAGAAATGCGTCTCTGTTGTGAGGATCCAGATTGAATATGGTGAAATAACGGCGTCAACATCACAGAAATGCAGTCATATGGAAGAAGAAAGCGAAAAAAGGAAAAAAAACAACCCCCCCCCCCCCCCCCCCCCCCCCCCCCCCCCCCCCCCCCCCCCCCCCCCCCCCCCCCCCCCCCCCCCCCCCCCCCCCCCCCCCCCCCCCCCCCCCCCCCCCCCCCCCCCCCCCCCCCCCCCCCCCCCCCCCCCCCCCCCCCCCCCCCCCCCCCCCCCCCCCCCCCCCCCCCCCCCCCCCCCCCCCCCCCCCCCCCCCCCCCCCCCCCCCCCCCCCCCCCCCCCCCCCCCCCCCCCCCCCCCCCCCCCCCCCCCCCCCCCCCCCCCCCCCCCCCCCCCCCCCCCCCCCCCCCCCCCCCCCCCCCCCCCCCCCCCCCCCCCCCCCCCCCCCCCCCCCCCCCCCCCCCCCCCCCCCCCCCCCCCCCCCCCCCCCCCCCCCCCCCCCCCCCCCCCCCCCCCCCCCCCCCCCCCCCCCCCCCCCCCCCCCCCCCCCCCCCCCCCCCCCCCCCCCCCCCCCCCCCCCCCCCCCCCCCCCCCCCCCCCCCCCCCCGGATAAATGTATTGAATGAGTCATAGATAACAGAATATAGTTTCTGAAAGAGGAATCAACGAAGGAGTCTGTCCAATATGAGGTCTATGATAGGAAAGAAAGATGTTCACTTCTAATGAAGCTATAGATTACCTTTTCCCAACTTGTGGGACAAATGAAGATTATTTCCAGCAAATTTGTGGAAATTGCCAGGTAAACTGTGGGAAAATGTCTTATGAAGGGTGAGGATGATGGAGGCCTCGTCAACTATTGGAGTCACCAGTTCCTGTCATAGACGTGGTTTGGATGACAATAGAAGATCAAGTAACCTATTGTGGGGAATTGCCGGACGAAGTTGAACTAACTCAGAGACAGTGAACTTGCAAAAATTATTTAATTTTTGAACACATTCCGGAGGTACAGCCTGAAACGGACGAGGCATATTCGGCTAAAGTTCAAATCACCCAACACAACGACATCAGGTCCATGGGTAATGTGGAGTAGCTCAAGTGCCTCAAACAATGTAATCGCGTGATCATAAGACACAATTTGGGATATGTAGACAGCGACAAGACAGAATATATCACCAGATCCTACTTATCAATACAGCTGAAATATTGATATCGAGAGTAGACCCAGAGATAAAGGAGAGCGTGAATATAAATCTATATGCTGCATTCCCTATTTACTCTTATGTACATTTCTATTTAACATTTTATGCTCCTCAAACAACAATTTTCTTTAATTAGTAAGGAATAAGAACAATCTTTCAAAGTAAGATAGTAAAATATTATTAAAAAACCATAAAATAAATTTAATATCAAATGTTTACTTTTTTAATGTTATTGTTCCACAGATATGAAGTGAACATAAATCAATCATTAAAAAATAATACTGATTAATTTAATCTTGATTGGGATCACATTTAACTACTCACCATTAATATTTTATTAAACAAATCTTTTTGTCAGCTTTATATGTAAATGTCAATTAAACAGATAAAAATTTAAATATTAAAATTAACAACAATTATTTATTATTTAAATGATCCTTGGAGTTTCTATTACGTATAGTATTATCAACAGCAAGAACGATGTAAATCTTCTTAAAATTATTCGACTTATATAATTTTTTAACATCAGGGTTAATGTGAGCATTAGTGAATAATATTTTAATTTTAATTTATAGCAGAGATAAATATCACGAAAATAAAAGAGATAAAAAAATGTTCTCATTAAAACATGATAAATAAATTTTAGCAAAACAATAAAGATAAATCCTTTTGGTTGCCTAGTTCCAAAAAAACATATTTCCAAAATATTGGATAAACCATGTTAGAATATTGGCACATAAAACTCGATTCACCTAAGAAGATTTTATGTTTTTAACTCACTATTAACTATTTCAAAATTGTGTTTTAATATTTGGACAGATAATTCAAAAAAAGTAATCCAGTAACTTTTTTAAATTATCATTGTTTTAAAAGAATTAAATGAATATTGTCCCGAGACGTTAACAAACTCAAAATTAATTTTGTTTTTTGTATAAATTTGTTGAACATATCCAAAGCGTCCATTATTTTTCAGAACCTCTTTAATCCTGTTACGTATATTACATATTTTTTGCCGACTGTTCTAGTGGGCACATGCTAATTAAATCCTAAATTTAGTTGTGATCGTTGATTTGCCATTACAGACACATGAAATTACAAATGTTATTTTTCTTTTGTAATAATAAAACATGCAGCTTGTTGGAGTCTGCTCATGTATGTGCTTGAGAAAAGTGTGCTTAACCTAATATAAAAAGTCGTTTGCATTGATACATACAAAATCTTATATTTTATAGTATTCAAAATCAAGCCTATATACATACGGTAGAAATTATATTAACATGAACAATGTTGAATGGATGTGGATATGATCCTGGCTTATTGAAAAATAGTGCTTGGTAGTTACTTTGAATCTTGACCTCTTGTTTTTCATCTTCCAGTCGTTAAAGCTTTTTTCTGACACTATTTGACAATTTGGATAATTGATTTGGTTTATATATTTAATTGAGTTTTGAGCATTAGTAGACCACTTACTGAAAACCAATATATTTCCTTCCTTGAACGCGATTATCTTTAAGTTTTCGGGAAATTTAAATCGTTTATTAGTTTATGAAAATTTTGGTTACATATTGATTTAACTGCATTAGATAAATGTCACGCTGCAGTACTACTCCACATGTAATTTAAAGTAATTTCGTTATTACATTGCAACTAGGATAATACAAAAAGAGTATAAGTATTAAGTGGTTTTTCCTACGAAAGACATTATCTTCAACATCTTAATCAGTATAAAATTGCAACTTTACCCTAGTATTGGTATTAACATTGTTTTATATACTTAAACAATGGTATTAATCACTATGGATATAGTGATAACCTATAACCATTTTTTCCTGAACTTAAGTAAATTGTTGAACTCATGAAAGTAAGTCATTTGAACCTACATAATACGAGGATGTATTGATATCTAGTTAGCCTAGACCAGTTCCTTGCATAAACAAAATATTGCGTTACCATAGCAACGAACAATAACTTATTAGAAGTGTCAGTGTAAAGTTTGACGTCAAAATAGTAAACCAGAGTCACGCAATAAATTAAATGAAAAAAGATGTCCACCGAAATTGTGAAAATCGAAAAATTGGAGTATCGAGCCATCATCAAGTACCTGTATTTAAAAGGGTTAAGAGGTAAGCAGATTTACGAAGATATGCTTAATACCCTTGGTGATCAATGTCCTTTGTATGCGACCGTCAAAATTGGAATGCAAGCTTCAAAAGAGGTAAATTTTCCATTGAAGATGATGACCGATCGGGAAGGCCAGTTTCTGTGTCAGTCCCCGAAAATATCGATGCAGTTCATGACATGATTTTATCAGACCGTCGAATTGGGCTAAAACGGATATCTGAAGCACTGAATATTTCATACGAACGCGTTCATCATATGGTTCACGTCAATTTGGACATGAGAAAAATTGCTGCAAAATGGATCCCCAAATGTTTGAATGTTGACCAAAAGCGTGCAAGGGTAGAAGCATCGCGTTCGATCTGTGCTCGATTTGAAAACGATGTAGACTTCTTAAACCGAATTGTTACTATGGATGAGACTTGGGTACATTTCTACGATCCAGAAACAAAGCAACAATCGATGGAATGGCGACACTCTGGTTCTCCAAGACCTAAGAAGTTTCGTGTCCAAAATCTGCTGGAAAAGTTCTTGCTTCAGTTTTTGGGATTGCCATGGAGTAATCATGATTGATTTTTGGATAAGGGTAGAACAATAACTGGAGATTACTATTCGACATTACTGACCACTCTACGGGAAAATATTAAAGAGAAAAGACGCGGAAAGCTATCCAAAAGTGTTTTGTTTTTGCAGGACAACGCCCCTGCACACAAATCTCATGTTGCCATGCAAAAAATTCGTGATTTAGGGTTTGAATTACTAGAACACCCCCTTATTCACCCGATTTGGCTCCGTCCGACTATCACCTCTTTCCTCAACTGAAAAAAAGTTTAAAAGGTCGTACATTTTCTTCCAACAAGGAGGTAATAGAAGCTGTGGAGGTCTGGTTTGCAGAGCAAGAAGAAACATTTTTTTTTAAAGGTCTAGAGACGTTGCAGGTTCGCTGTAATAAATGTATCCAATTAAGAGGAGAATATGTTGAGTAATAAAATATTTTGACATTGAAATTTTGTTTGGTTCTATAGTAGGCTAAGAATTTTGCAATATATCCTTGTACTATATTATATTTCGCCAAAAGATAAAAGTCAATTGATCCATAATTCTTCACATTCTTTACGCATTGAATGTCCCAGTTGTATTAAAAAGTGATATGGTACCTTCAGGGAGATTTATCAGTAAAAACTATAAGACAAATTATTATAAATCAATTACCCTGCCTGCATCTGTTGGAAAATAATTTGTAAAGTGTTGAATTTGAATGCAAAAGATGGAATTAACGCCAAACTTTCATTTGAAATTATACAGGGTGTCCAGAAACTTTCCTGACAAACCAAGATCGGAGAATCCTCAGATAATTTTAAGACAATTTAACCCAATTCACCTAGTCTGAAAATGCTTCCTAAGGGGCTAGAGCTCTTTAAAAATGGCGCCTTGTAAATAGTTTTTTAAATACCTCTAGAACGCTTCTACTTGAAAAACAAAAAACTGGTATGCTTATTTAGCCTTCAGAGATGAATCGATTTCATCAATTGCAAATTTCTAGTACCGGTCATAGGCGTCAGTTTGGGTAGGTCAACGGTTATTTTAACCCATAACTTTTTGTCTTTAACTTTTAAGCATTTGTGACACTAGATTATTAAATTTTCAGGTATTTTAGTACTAAAAGGTACTCTTACTTTAAGTCATTAGGATACACCGTTTTCTAGAAAAATGGATATGAAAATTTTTGTTTTTTGTCATTAAAGTTAAATTTATATTTTTTGCACTAGTTGGCTCTGAACTGCCAACAAAAGTAAAACCTACGTTTTTCATTGTCAAATTGTTGTCAGTTTGAGAAGTTTATCTTTTAATTTTTACTTTACCAGGCGCCATCTTCAAAGAGCTCTAGCTCCCTTAGGAAGCATTTTCGGACTAGGTGAATTGGGCTAAATTGTCTTTAAATTATCTGAGGAATCTCCGGTCTTCGTTTGTCAGGAGAGTTTCTGGACACCTTGTATATTTAAAAGAGATCAATAAATAGTAGATTATTTTACTAGAAGTTAAACAATATATTTAAGTGAAACAATTATATTTTTAACTCCAAGTGAAATATATATTTTTCGTCAAACTTTCATTGCTAGTTTTATTGTGTTATTTTCAAATTTTCCAGATTCTTGGGTGTTATAGTGACGTTTATTTTCGAATCAAGTTGGTACTTTGCTGTTGCATTTATAATATGATATAACCGAGCTACCAACCTCTAAATAGCTGCGAAAACAAAAGATTTTTACTTTTGATGTTTAGACAGTAAAAGCGGTTTTAGCATCTGCCAGTAGTTCAATAATATGCCGTTTTATTGTCACTTGAAAAAATAGTAGATTATTTTACTAGGAGTTATTAATGCATCTCGCAAAATCCAGTGATTATTTTATTTAGTTCTTGAGGTTCACTACATCAATAACTTTTAAACATTAATTTTTTTTGCAAGGACCTATTGGTCGCTAAAAGAAAGCTTCAGGAAAAATCTACTAGGTCCGTGTGCAGACGTATTGTGCAGTGTCTTTGTTGTGGCTCATGAAACGCGTGGATTGGTAGCTGTCATTTCTCAATACGTGGAAAGCACATAAACACGCTTCAAAAATACCCCCACTAAATTGGAATTGTGCTCAGCAATTCAATTTAGGCTTGCTGAAGAAAGAGAAGTTTTGAGCACCCACCATAAAAACTTGACTTGGCCCCATCTGATTGTCATTTCTTTACCCACATGAAACGCTGGCTAGGAAGACAGAATTTTGCCACAGACAACGAGCTGCACCAACGTACAGAATTGGCTGAAAACACAGGTGTCTATTTTCTATGACAAATCATTCAGTTTACGAGAAATGTATGAATCAGATCGATTACGTCGAAAAGTAACTTAATGTTGTACCACAGTATTCCATATAAGATTGTCTCGAGTCTCACTGTCATTTTCATTTAGCGACCAATCGGACCTTGAAAAGAAATAACCCTCGTATTTAATGGTGACTAGTTTATTGTAAAAGATGTTTGCTTATTATTTAATAGCTCTAGCACAAACGTATTTTGATTTCTTCAATCACCACATCTAATAATCTTAGTTGATTTTATAATTTAGAATATAATAACTTTCGTTTTATTTTTTTTGAAGGTTATGGTTTTATTCACTAATGGATATAATGATATTATTCGGTTTATTATTATTATTATTATTATTATTATATCTAACTAAGTTATTAGAATAACTTTGCTTATATTGTAATAGCTTACTTACGCAACTTCATCAAAGTTTTCTTGAAAAGTGATGGAATAAGAATGATCTGAGATCAATGAAGTTGCTTTTACAACAGTATGGGTTCTACTTACACCATACCAAAATTATCAGTTTTTTGACTTAGTCATTATTACATTGTTTATAATATATACATTATTGTTTTCATTCTTCTTTACGTTTATTTTTCTTATTAAACAAAGGAGTAATTATAAAATTATTATTGTAATATTTTCTTTAAATTATTACTGATATTTTTAATTTTAATTTTCTGAGTAACGGCAGATAGCGGAATTTTAACTTAAATCTATTAAAACTAACGGCAGGCATATTGATTTTGTTAAATATCAAGTTTAATAAATTAAAAATCAAATGTCTCGTATCATTTAGACTTAGATAAAACCGTTCCTAAATTTGGTTGATGCAACGGGAAATTCTGAACTAAATCTTTTGAATAATATTGATTAATTTAATTAAATTATTTTTGAGTTTTCGTTTAATTTCAGACGTAAGCCGACTTTTCTTAGGTACTTTTATATGTTTTAAATGATTAATCTCAAGAAATACTAATCTCATTTGTGTATGTTTGAATTCTTTTCTGCTAGATAATAGTTGTGTTTTAAAGCACGGACGGGTTCGCCGCTCAGAACCACAATTTTAAGAACCTGAATCACGGGGAACGACTAGTATAGAATATATGACATAGGGTCCAATAAATATATGTATACTAAAAATAATAATAATAATAAAAAAACCCTTTAAAGTGCCGTCATAATTTGTTTTGAATTCAGATATAATTTATGGTTTAGTTACGCATTACTCAAATGGCAATTGTGAATATGAATTGGGCATTAATTGTTCCGCTTCTGTATGTTGTGAATACATTATTATTGGTTAAATTAGGAAATAGTGTAATATTGACACTTATGATAACCGGATGTAAATAATTTAAAATTAATAACTTCTTCTGTTAAATTAAAAAGTGTTTCTGACATCATTTAAACTAATTTGCAACAAACCTTACATGCTTTTCAATTTTAATTTTCATCAAGGATGCCATTGAACTTATGATTTGTACAACAAAGTTATTGCTTACAACAATTTTTTAAAAAGTTATTCATTGCTTATTTAATATTGTTGGGGTCAATGTTATTCAGAGATGTCGAATAAAATCATCGATTAAGATTTACGATGATAAGCGTCATTCATATTGACAACTCGGTTTTAAATGAAATATGACGTATTAATTGCAATTTTCCTGAACAATATGGGTGCAAAATTTTAATAAATAGATGAGAAATTTGTTTAGTGGTTACAATTAATTATGGGTAGAAGTTTAACAAAAAACGTCCTTTAATTTTAATCACAGGAAAACATCAGATGCTTCGCTTAGTAAAAAAGAATGGTATTCTTATCTGTAAAAAAGATTTCGTGTTTCAAGAAATTAAAAAAAATATTTTCATCGGATAATCGCGTCATTTCTGCATTAGATAAATATAAAAAATTTATTTTATTAATTGTAGTACAACCTTTTTAAAAAATTTTGACATCAGTGAATCAAAAAGAAATAAGAAATAATATATTGAATGCATACTGTTTTATTTAACTTATTCAAAAATAAATTTTTGGTCATACCCTAAAAATATTGTTTGATGCATTTATCCGTTTGTGGTTATAAATTATCAAAAATTTGTTTTATTTAGAGGACAATCATTTTATACAAATAAATTTAATACTATTTGTATTTCTGGTTTTATTAATTTATGTATTAATTTGTTGAAAATGTTTAAATTAATTATTATATGAAATAAAAATATGCAGGGTGTTGCTATATTCGACCGACAATGCTTTACCCATCAGGGGTCTTGTAAATTGGTGGATTATGATATAGGAATATGAACTCTTAAACGGCTTAGTTGCTGAAATACAGAGTGTTAAAACTTTAAAATAAAAATTTAAAAATTTGCAATAAATCAAAAATGCTTTTAAAATAGTTTGAGTTACTTCTTGAACAATTTATGCTTAACCTTTTTTCAAAATCGAATTAATAGCATGGATTGAAGCACATTGTTTAACGCCGACGGGCAAATTGCACTGCACATAATAATTTGTCAGCACTTGTAGACTTTTGTTTAGGAGCAAATATCTTCAAGACCGTTCATTTTAGCACCATAATTGTTAGTACTTTTACGACCAAAAATAAATTGAGAATTTAAAAAAAATATTTGCTCCAGTGGCGTGAAAATAGAAGAGTAAAAATTGTCACTAACACTTGAATTGGTTAAATTTTGAAAAGTTAGTTTAAGTCAAAACATGACTTTTTTGAAGAGCATATTAGTCACCAAATTTGAAAAAAAATGTTTAAAGGCATTTTTGTTTTATTGCAAATTTTTAATTTTTATTTTAAACTTTCAACACCCAGTATCTCAGCAACTAAACCGTTTAAAGGTTCATGTTCCTATATCAAAATTTACCAATTTACGAGACCTCTTTGGGGGTAGAGCGTTGTCAGTCGAATATAGCAACACCCTGTATGATAAAAACGCAGGGTTGGAAAGTACAAATTTACAACTTACTTGTTTAATAGGTAAACTTTGTAGAACCGATATCAAAAAGAATTTGAACCATTTAAAATAGGATTCAGATTTTATTATGTTTTGGCATTTTTTAAAAGATTAAATGCTTATCTAAATTAAAAAACTGTAGGACTTACAATGTAGCTTAGATTAGGAAAAAGTTACACTATGTAACTATTTTTGATATGGTGTTGGCAAAACTAAACTACCTTTACCCGATTTTAATATTTTTGAATAAATATTTTTTTTACTACAGCAAAAACACTTAGTATTACATTTTGTAATCTATGAACCCATCTTCGTTTGCTATAGTCCATTTTCTTTATACAAACCAAAAATGAACTCGAAAAAAATTACAGATATTTCCGTGAACTTTTGCATCTGTAAAAATTTTACTAAAAAAATTAATACCTCGAAATCTATAGCTCCTAGCTACAGGGAATGTTATACAAAGTAACCCTAAATTTTGACGTAGAATTCAAAAATGCAATAATATACAGGGTGTTTCAGTAAAAGCGTGCAAAAATTAAACAGGGCATAGGAGATGCTCTACTGAACAATTTGAAGTAGGGAACCTGGGGTCCGATAATTCAGCTTAAAGAGATATGGAACTAAACTTGTCTGGAGTCCGATAACTCAGTTTAAAGAGATATGGGACTTAAACTTGTCTAAACATTCTCCACATTACTGTCAACTTTTTATTTACATTAGTTACAGTTAACTTACAAGAGTTGCTCAAAGTAACGGTCACCAACCTTAATGCAAGCTTGACATCGGCATACAAGATTTTACCGCACCCGTACAAATATCCCTGGTGTGTTTCGAATTACATCGCAGGCAGCTACAACCTGACAGACGAACAATCTGATAGAAGTTTACTTCCATATCTATTTAAGCTGAGATTATTGGACCCCCGATTCCCTACCTCAAATTGTTTAGTAGAGCATCCCTATGCCTTGTTTAAGTCTTAGACGTTTTTCACTAAAACACCCTGTATAAAGTATTCCATTTAAAATAACGAATAATGTCGACTTCGGTACAACCGGAAGGGTCTAAAACGTGACAATATTTTAGTTAAGTTTGCTTTATTGGTTTAAGTTATTCCCATAATCATTAAAGCTTTTCCATGTATACTTTTCCCTATATGACTAATGGCGCTTCCCAGTAAGACACTCTGTATAGTCAATGCATTGAGGATGACCTATCATTGTTGTATACATTTTTCTTTTTACCGCCTGTTTAAAAAAAAATCTCTTGGTAACTTTAACCCTAAATTTGCGCATCATAAAACCAACCCTTCGCCGCCATCTTAGATTTTGTGTGTTTTTGGAATTTTCATACCTCGCGTTCTAATTATTTCACAGTCATAACTTAGTGTCTTTATATTTGTTTTGAAGTAATTTTAATAATTTATATAAAAAAATGTGTTTAAAAAAAAAAAAAAAAAAAAATAATTTAAAAAAAAAAAAAAAAAAAAAAAAAAAAAAAAATTTTTTTTAATTTTAAATTTAAAATAAATTTAATTTAAAAAAAAAAAAAAAAAAAAAAAAAAAAAAAAAAAAATAAAAAAAAAAAAAAAAAAAAAAATTAAAAGAAAAAAAAAAAGTTTAAAAAAAAAAAAAAAAAAAAAATTTTTTTTTAAATTTAATATTTAAAAAAAAAAAAAAAAAAAAATATTATTTAAAAAAAAAAAAAAATTTAAAAAAAAAAAAATTTTAAAAAAAATATTATTTTTTAAAAAAAAAAAAAAAAAATAAAATTTAAAATAAAAAAAAAAAAAAAAATTTTTAAAAAATTTAAAAATAATTAAAATACATTAAGGCTGGCGTTTGCTGAAAAGAGAAGTACCTTAAAAAGAGACGAAAATTTTTGCTTTTGTTTGTGGCGGTACCTACTAGCAAGAAGTAACATTTTGAATAGCAACTTTATAGGAATCTCGTTTGCATTTGAGTATATTAGTGATAAACATTCAATTTGTCAGACTTGCATTCGTACATATGACCAACCCGTTACTGATGACTCTGCATTTACAAATTTCTGATGATTAGATTGTATAACTACGGTATGATATTTCATACATGAAATAATTCTTGAATAGTACATATAGAAAATCACCTTATCTTTGTTTTTAATTTTGTAACAGCACACCTGCGTTTTAGTATCATTTTATATTTCAAATTCGAATTACCGATTTGCTTCACGTGCTTTAGAGGTTTATTGTATATGTTTTCCGAGTGTTTTTTAGTAGGGTTTTAAAATGATATTGACTTTCTTAGCAATAAATCTTTTACCAATATAACTTGGTTCAATTAATATTTATTATTTTCATAATTTAATAATTTTGTTTATCAAACCGAGAGTGAGTGCCTAAAAATTTTGTGTGCACCACGGGTGTAATGATTTTGTTGGGCCTTTTCTGAAATGTTGGCCTCGGCCATCAACAATCGGAACGCCGAAAAAAAACTACTTTACTGCCTTGATTCACAAATAATTATTTAATAATAATAACAAAAACGCACATATCGGGTATCTAAATAAATATAAAATTCAAAATTTCGTAGAGTGCCGCATGATAAAAGAAAATAACAACAGAATATTTATCAAAGGTTTTATTAAAGTCAATAATAAAAACAATACATGTGCATTGTTCACGGTAGAATTAGAAACAAAACGCATTATTCAATATTTACAATTTATTGTTAATATTATATACTTACAAACAAGAATATTAATAAATTTATTAAAGAAATAACCTACAAGTAAGTATAGCATGCGGACTTCACCAAGCTGTCCAACGCAAGACTTATTGAACTAGAGCTCATTTTTTCTTTTAAAACAATTGTCAGTGTCAAAAATTGTGAAATTATGTTGGAACCCTGCTTTGTAGAAACGAGGCCCGATCGACTATTTACAGCGTTTGATGGACGAACAGAGTTATGTTTCCAGAGGATATCGTTTATGACGCCTATCTAAAACGTCTCTGAATGTTAGCAAATAACCAAAGAGGCCAAAAGAGCGCTAGCACTTTATATGTTATTCCAAGACGAGACCCTACATTACCAAAGAAAAAAAATTCTTTCTGTAAAAACTCTCAAAAACCAAAAAATTGTATATAAGTTATTATAATAATAGCTATTTTTAGTTCTCTAATGTCACAATTTGAAAATTTTCTCCTGTGTAATATTTATATTTATGTTTTTGTATTTAATGAAATGTCAAACAAAACGTCAAATAATTTTAAGGACTCTAAATGATTTTAAGCGTTTCAGAACCTTCGATCGAACTAAAAGTGTTGTTTTAATTCGTTCTTGTGAAAATTGGGATTTTTCTCACTCGTAGTCTTTCAAACGCTCGTGTCACTCGCGTTTTAAAATGACCACTCGTACTAAAAAACGCCCAATTTACACAATAACTGAACAAGAAATGTTACGAATGATTCATGTTTCGTACGTGTAACAAACAATATTTTTCTAATTTTGAAAAAAATATAGTTTAAAAAGGAACTAAACGTATTTCGAATTCAAATTCTAATCGAGTGTGACCGACAGCATGAAATATTTAGTTAGGGAGGCTGAAAGAAATACAATTTTAAAAAGTATATAAGTAACACATTAGAAATTATTATTCTCACCGTTTTGTTTATTTTGTTTATTTTTCCCGTATTTTTCCTGGATTCTTGTAATCTCTGCGCTTCTAGAATTTCAGGAGGATCTTTACATTTCAAACCACGAGCAGGACGATCTTCAATAATATTAGGAAGCATACAATTAAGAAAAAATCTTTAAGTTTGGGGAGCATCGTTAAATGCCACAAATTGTCGTCATATTTAATTTCTTCCCAAAATAATTCATGTTTATCTCCGGTGTAGATAATAAAAAGCATTTCTTTGCACAGGTTAAAGCCAATTGGCCTTGTATCTGCAATAAATATCAAATAAATTGCACAATAAGTCAATATAAAGTTAACCTGAAAGTAGTAGTTATGATTGCGTCTAAGCTGAACTGCATTCAGAGAGTTCACTTCCAAACAACCAACTTCGTTATTTCTGACAGCTTGTTCCAGGGTAACGCCCAACTGGGCCACTTTAAATAAACACTTAACTTCTACAATTTCATTTTCATTAATTATACCTGTCATTGGAAAGAATATATTAGATATTTTTATTTTATTATATATCTTATATACAGGGTCGCTATTATGTATAGTTACAGCTAAATTATTGAGAACGGTTGATCAGAGCTTGTTGGCGTGCGATTATAAATTAATTAAAATCTATCATCTGATGTAGTTTCAAATTGTTATCCTCATTTGTTTCGTAGATACAAGGCTGAACCATTCTCAAAATATTTAGCTGTACCCATACGTAATAGCAATCTTGTATGTATATAAATATTTATTTTCGTCAGTTACCGTCCGGTGATGCTCCTAAAACCCGTTCTGAATATCGATATGTAAGCCTGCAGGATGTACTCTTTTTTCCCGTGATTTCCTCAAACTTGCGAATAGCGACTATTTCATTTTCTTTCCATATTCCATGGCTGCGGTAGTTGTGAAAGAGTGTGGTTTTAAAATCGTTTTCACAAGTGCATCACATGAAGTAGTTGCTCTTCTTTTAATTACCGACCCAAAGTGGGAAGCAGTGAGTCGAAACTGCCTTTCGGACACATAGACAGGATTATCAAATTGTCCAATTGTGGCGTTAGCAATTCTGCGCTTTTCTTCATGAGATACCTGAAAATCTTTCTAATAATGGAATCTATGATAATATTTTCTTCTTACGGTTAGACGATCTAGAATGTTTTTTGCTTCTTCTGCTATGGATTCCGGCGACAAATATAATTCAGCTATATTGCTGCCATACTCTTTTTCTAGTTTTTCAGAGGACCCAAATTTTAATTTTTTGGCAACTTTAACTTTTGTTGACTTGGTTCTCTTACGGGTTGCATCCTTCTCTCCACGAACCATATATTTCTTCAGTACCTTTCCTGGACTACTATTGAAATATTTCTTCCAGGTTTCTTGGTGCCAAGACTGTCCCGAATTGTATCGCAGTGCGGACAGAAAAGAGCGAGTTTGGAAGGCATCCTTTGTATTAAATTCAGCCGTTTCCCCATGTTAAAACGGGCCAAAATACTCATAAATAACTCGGCTCGATTATTGGTCTCGTTATCTATTAACTGCGGGGACTTAGAAATAACTGAATTTAGCGCACCAAATACGTGGTGATGTGCTCCAGTATTTCTCAATTCTTCCATTAAATTTTCACTTGTGGAAGATTCACCGCCGCATAAGTAGTTTTGACAGCTGGAATGGTCATTAAAACTGCAAGGAATAGAATTTCGCAGGTCTTTTTAATTGAACCAAGTCACCATGTGCATTGGCGTAAATTGCTTTTTGGGCATTTCTCACCAAAGTTTCAATTTTTCTTTGGAAAGCAGTTTCTAGCCGCTAGGGAAACGCCTTTTGTGTCACCCTTGATCTTGTATAAATGTTTACTATAATTTTTTATACAATGGTTGACACATTCGATTTTTTCCACCTGTGCATAAAAGAGTAAGTATGACTTACATGTTTGGTAAGAAAAAAAACCTTACTTTGGAACCATATGAAACTTTTTGCTTAATGCGTGCAAATACGCTTGAGTCACCATCTGCAATAAACCTTTTGTAACGTAAATTATGCATTTGCACGCTTAAATTAAAACCCTCCACTATTATATCGGCCTCCATTCCAGCAGATGAACCTGTATAATTTTTGAAACAGAGGTGATTGTCAGAAATGCCTTTGCTTTCGTTTCGTGCACATATACTGCAATATTTATTGCGTACTCCCAAGAATAAAATTTTCCCGGTACGTTGTCCAATAATAACAGCCTATAATGTTCAAATTATTTTTTTAAAAACGTCAAAGGAAAAAAACTAACAACACCAGAAGCAGCATTGTAATTATGACCGTAACTTCTTTTGGACCATCCACCATCCAAATTTACGGTAATAAAAGGAATTCCATCGACGTCTACGTCACCGTTTTGAATTGCCAATTCGTATTCTTTTTTCCCTGCTTGTTCCATGTTGTCCCATAAACTTTCTTTGTAAAACTAATGCAGACAAAATTTTGTAAACATATCAAATTCATATACAGGGTGGGAATTCCCACTTACGCTTCCTAACTGTCTCTGAATTTCAAAAAACGAAGTACCGCTAATGGTTGGAATGTGCAGAACGCTCAGTAATTCGGACAGATGAGCATAAGAACTTCCCGTAGCCAATGTTCCCCACACAACTGCGATATTGATTTTGGGATTTGTTGGGATTTGTTGGATGGTGTTATTGTGTTTCGATTCATCTGCTTCATCCGTGTCGATATATTCTTCGCGTTCACAAATGTTGCATTTGAACGTAAAGCGGCTAAACAAACCCTTTCTTTTCTCGGAGAAAAATGTTAGCGTTCCTCCGGTACATCGCTTATTATGTGAGGATTGGAGCGAAAGACTTTTTTGAAAAACTGATCGATTGCCACGATACGGTAGCCTTCGATCTCTTTTTCCTTTGGTATTTTTCAATCGCAAGTTCATGTTCACAAATTCTGTTGCATTTATAAAAAAACATAATCAATAGAAGTACCTATTCTAATTTAATTTTTATGTGCAGGCGGCTTTGCGGAAATAATATTTTTAAATCAATCGTATTTATTTTAATCTTATAAAACCCAGAAACTTACTAAACCCCGTTTACGTAGGATTTATTGTTATTCTCATCTTATGCTCTTTGGTATTTGTGGCAAAAGATACGTTCATAAAATAATAAATGTATCAAAACTTACGAATTATATTCCTGCAGTCCTTCTGGGCCCAAGTTGGAAGCAAAATCGTAATCGCTGTCGGCTCTGGTTTCAAACACAGAGTTATCGCAAGCGTTATCAATCAATCCATTCACGATTGAGTGGCAAAATTTCGATATATCAGCCTTTTCGCGAATTACTGCAATTCGCGCCTTGGCCGCCTTACTTCTTTTGCGATTTTCTCGAACTAAATGCTTCCCCATTTTAACTTTGCATATAAAAAATAGTAAGAATAGAATTTAGAATTGATAACAATACAAGGTGTCCATCTATAAATTGACACATTTTAACAACTTATAACTCGAGAACGGAAAAAGATATCGACATGCGGTTTTCACTAAACTTCATGAATATACTTCAAGTTTTTGTTGACATTGTTGCCACATGTAATTTTTTATGGAAATTGACGAAAAAAAATCAAGTTTTTTGAACCAAAATTGTGAGCTTAGTTTAAATGGGACACCCTATAATTCTTAACATCATTGGAAAGGCCATTTCTTTCCCTTTCCAAAAATGTATAACTTGTTGCCATTAACCCTCGTTTTTAGTGAATAATTTACTTTTTTATGAAACCATGTCAAGAACTTCCAAATCTAAAAGATCACATTCTAACAACTTATAACTAGAGAATGAGACAAGGTATTGAAAGCCGGTTTTACTGAATGTCTTAAGAATGTTTCAAGGGGTTTATATGAATTTTCCTGGTTTAGTATTTTTTTTTATAATTTGAGTTAGGAAAAAGATATTAGGATGCGGCTTGCGCAGGCTTATTGGTTGGTTATTTGTCTATTATCAGGTCTAAAAAAGTCATATCATCGTATTTAATTTTTTGAAAAAATCCAATATTTTGGTTATAATACCGAATAACGTCCTCTATCGGCGGCCGTGTAAGTCACAACTGTCATAATTACGAGAAACCTAAAAGCCCAAGAAATGCTCTTTTCAATGATACCAAATTTATCCAAATCCATTAAGCCGTTTCGAAGTTACAGGCATTCATTTAAAACAACATTCAAATAGCCCCCACCACTTTATTTCGAAAGATAGAGAAAATTTATTTGACAAAAATGTTCGACTTTAGGTTAACATTAAAACGCAAATACTTTTTTGTTACATTCATTGGGGGAAATCGCGAGAAACTTAACTTTATGTAATTGAAGATGGCGGAAACGCCTACTGGCGGCCATCTAGAAAACTTAAACATAATTCCAGAATTTTCCCTTGCCCACTTTACCTATAAAATTTTTTACCGTAACTCTCTACGATCATTAGTTTCTGAGATACAGCCGCTTACCTCGCTTATTTGCCCACCCTGTACATATTATGTAGTATAGGGTTTGTATGTTTCGTTTTGTATTTGTTCACATTCTTAAGACATTTAGTAAAACCGGCTTTCAATACCTTGTCTCATTCTCTAGTTATAAGCTGTAGAATGTGATCTTTTAGATTTGGAAGTTCTTGACATGGTTTCATAAAAAAGTAAATTATTCACTAAAAACGAGGGTTAATGGCAACAAGTTATACATTTTTGGAAAGGGCAAGAAATGGCCTTTCCAATGACGTTAAGAATTATAGGGTGTCCCATTTAAACTAAGCTCACAATTTTGGTTCAAAAAACTTGATTTTTTTTTCGTCAATTTCCATAAAAAAATTACATGTGGCAACAATGTCAACAAAAACTTGAAGTATATTCATGAAGTTTAGTGAAAACCGCAATGTCGATATCTTTTTCCGTTCTCGAGTTATAAGTTGTTAAAATGTGTCAATTTATAGATGGACACCTTGTATTTTCGATAACTGTGTAACAAATATCACGGTTATATTACCTGCAGATTAGGTTCCTATGTCTTATTATAATTGTCTTCTTATTCACTATAATCAGTGTCTTCTAATTGTTGATCACAACAGTAATAAACTAAACACAAAAAACACAAACACAAAGAAGATTCAAAATAAACACGTTCAAAACCGTAAATATAAACTCAAGTTTCCACTAACCAGGACGTCGGTTCAGTGAAAAAAACTAAAAAAGCACTTACTATAACACTTTTACGTTTACCGCCATTTCAAATAATTTTAAACGCAATTTTTTACTACTACTGTAGTTACATCTATGAGGGAAAAGCTACACTACAGACAGCAAATATCTACAAAGAATTTAGCAAAATAGGTTAGAGTATGAACATTTTGGAGTGAAATTTTCATTCAACTCTCTTGTTGAAGTTTTAAGACAAAATATGCAAAATCCACGGGCCAAATTTTTATGGTAGATTGTAAGTATTTCATATTTTGCCGTAAAGGAATATCAAAGCTCTAGGTGCCCTTATAAAGTCACAAAAAAAATCGAAAACCTGTCGTTAATAATTACTTTAAGTTTAACTTTTAATTGCTAATTAATTATTAAACCGATTACTTTGAAAATTCTTCATAGCAAAGCGACAAGTATATACATAACAACAGTGAAAGTCCCATATGAATAACTTTTTTCGTTTTCCGTAAAACTTCAACAAGCCGAACGCATGTTTTCCATATCTCAATTCATGTAGTCGCTTTGGGTCCGACTCGACGAAAACGCCGACCTTAAATTCGGGTTTTACGCTTAAATTTTTTTCTGCTTTTGCGAACTCAATTCCAGCACCACACAAACTAAGGGTGAGTTCACGGCTTTTTTTCTGTTCTTGGGTTTTTTCTTTTCTAAGCCATTGATAACAATAAAAGTAAAATGTTGGAAATTCATCATAATCTTCGTCGTCTTCGTCATTTTGACACTCATCTTTTTCGCGTTGGTGAAGGTTTCTTACAGGAAATCTTGTAACAAGAACTTTCCATCTTCTTTTGTATATAATTTTCTTTCATACTTTTTTTTTTTTCCCCAGTATTGTTCCTATCTTCGTGTTGTATCTTTCTTTCAAAACTAACTTTAAATCCTCGACAATAATAAAGTTAATTTTAATAGATACAATTAATGTGGGGTTTCAGTTACTAAAAGTTTCCGTGACAATGACTTTTATAATAAGTTGCACGGCGTACCAACTTTAATAAAACTGAATTATTCTAATGAATTATATATACATAATGTATTATTTCTAAACATGATTGAAAATTTTTTTTTCATTAAACTATGTCTTGAACGTCAAACCAGATAGAACAGGTGTATCTTAGCTTAGCTTGTAAATTAATCAATTCTGACATATACAGAGTCATCCCCAAAGTCCGCACCAAATGGGAAACTTATTTATTATGGGTTTTCGATAAAAAAGTTATTCTTTATAAAAGTTTATGCATCTCCTAAAACTAAAATGCATCAACAAAATGTGGCGAAAAGTCGCGTAATATACGAGGTGCATTCGAAAAGTTGATTTTGAGTCAAGAGTAAAGTGCCCTTATTTCAGTAAATATCAAAAATTTTATTTAAAAAAGTTGTTCATCATTAAAAAAATACAGCAAGATTTGAAGTCATGGCCATCTAGGAAAATTTAAATTTTTCAATTTTTTTTTAAAATGGTGGCTATAAGAAAAAGATTTGCTTAAAATGATAATTAAACAATATTTTGTATACAACAGTTTATTTAAAAAACTTGTAATTTACAAATTTTAGTATTGTCCAAATTATGGTCAATTTATTTATTATTATATTAGAAAAAACTTCAAAATTTTGGTGCAAAGTTCTTTTGATTTTTTTTTGTTGACACCAAAAATTGCTCAAAAGAAAGTCCGGTATCTTAACAAAAATATCAATTTTAAATAATATTGAATAACCAAACATCAAAAATTAAATTGCATATCGGTATGATGTCTATCTCTCAACATACACAATTCAGTTCTTCTTACAACATCGTTGACTGCACTTGTAATGTGCTTTGGTTTTATCGGCCCTCACACAATTAGTAATTACGGATTTTAAATGTTTTCTATCCCTAAAAAGGACGGTGTTTGTGAACCTCGTTCTTCAATAATCCCCAAACGAAAAATCATTTGGGTTAAATCCGGAGTGAGCGTGCTGGCATGGGATATTCTGAGTAACGTCCTCTCCATTTTCCATTAAATGTTTAATTTAGAAATTGTCGAATTGATGCAATACAATGAACAGTTCCTAACCAAGCTGATGAATCAAATTTTTTGTCTTTATCTATGCGGCATTTGATTTATAATTGCAAACAAATCTTGTTACAAAAATTGCAAATAACGGTTTCAGTAAGATTCTCATCAAAGAAGAAGGGACCAATGATAGTATTAGTTTTAACAGTCCACATAAGACATTTACCTTCAATGAATATTGGTCCTTGCACTCTATAGTAAAACTAGGATTTTCTGTACCCCACCACCTACAGTTCTGTGAATTTACTGTTCCATTAGCTGAAAATGTTGCTTCATCAGTCCATAAAATATTTAGACATGGGAACCGTGAGTTTTCTTCGTATTCTTATTGATACCATGGGAAAAATTTAAACCTCAAAATAAAAATCCCTGTTCCTTTAAAGTATTAATAAATTTTGGTTTAAAAAGCTTTAGACTTATTTTCTTTAAGATTTTTATACAGTAGTACAAGGTACATCAAGAAGATATTGATATCGGTATAATTGATGTCTTACTTTTCGACTACTTAAAAACACACTTCGTCTTCTATCCCAATAGAAATCTTTGCATTTGCGTGAGGGTTTTGAAGTTGTTATTAATACTGCCCGTTTCTTTTAATTTATTTAAAATACGATGTAACTAGCACTGTGATTCACATTTTGATTAGGATGCCTGACATTAAAGATATCCATAACTTGTCTGCTTGAGTATTTTCCACACAACAACTTCTTTTGTAAGCATAATGATTGATTTTACAAAACATTTATTATCAAATGTTAAACTAACAATAACACAACAACTATGTAATAAATTGTTAGCAAATTTTGACATTAATTGTTTTGATGTTTAAGCATTTTATGTTAAGCTTGACATTTATTTTCAAAGCCAACTTAAAACAATAATTGTTAATAAAAAGATAATAAATTTGATGAGAAATGAGTAATGAGAGAATAAATTAAAATTTAAGTTTGAATTATATAATATAAAAAAAAAACAAAAAAGATAAGATACTAAGATATTGATTTAGTTTTGAATAAAAAAAAAAAAAAAAAACTGCAAAAAATAATAAAAAATTTTTTTAATAAAAAAAAATAAATAACAATAATTAAAATAATTATTGAATTTTTTAATAAAAAAAAAAAAAAATAAAAAAAAAGATACAAAAAAAAATAATTTTCATTTCAAAAAAAAAAAATATTTTATTAATAACAAATAAAAAAAAAAAAAAAAAAAAAAAATAAAACTAGACTAGAATGACTTCAAATCAAAAAATTATTTTTTAAAAGAAAAAAACAAATAAAAAAAAAAAAAAAAAATAAAAAAAGAGAATATTATTTAACCCAAAACCAAATTTCCAAATGTACCCCGTACGAGGATATATTGAAAAATTCTTAGCCTACTATAGAACCAAACAAAATTTCAATGTCAAAATATTTTATTACTCAACATATTCTCCTCTTAATTGGATACATTTATTACAGCGAACCTGCAACGTCTCTAGACCTTTCAAAAAAATGTTTCTTCTTGCTCTGCAAACCAGACCTCCACAGCTTCTATTACCTCCTTGTTGGAAGAAAATGTACGACCTTTTAAACTTTTTTCAGTTGAGGAAAGAGGTGATAGTCGGACGGAGCCAAATCGGGTGAATAAGGGGGTGTTCTAGTAATTCAAACCCTAAATCACGAATTTTTGCATGGCAACATGAGATTTGTGTGCAGGGGCGTTGTCCTGCAAAAACAAAACACCTTTGGATAGCTTTCCGCGTCTTTTCTCTTTAATATTTTCCCGTAGAGTGGTCAGTAATGTCGAATAGTAATCTCCAGTTATTGTTCTACCCTTATCCAAAAATCAATCATGATTACTCCATGGCAATCCCAAAAACTGAAGCAAGAACTTTTCCAGCAGATTTTGGACACGAAACTTCTTAGGTCTTGGAGAACCAGAGTGTCGCCATTCCATCGATTGTTGCTTTGTTTCTGGATCGTAGAAATGTACCCAAGTCTCATCCATAGTAACAATTCGGTTTAAGAAGTCTACATCGTTTTCAAATCGAGCACAGATCGAACGCGATGCTTCTACCCTTGCACGCTTTTGGTCAACATTCAAACATTTGGGGATCCATTTTGCAGCAATTTTCTCATGTCCAAATTGACGTGAACCATATGATGAACGCGTTCGTATGAAATATTCAGTGCTTCAGATATCCGTTTTAGCCCAATTCGACGGTCTGATAAAATCATGTCATGAACTGCATCGATATTTTCGGGGACTGACACAGAAACTGGCCTTCCCGATCGGTCATCATCTTCAATGGAAAATTTACCTCTTTTGAAGCTTGCATTCCAATTTTGACGGTCGCATACGAAGGACATTGATCACCAAGGTATTAAGCATATCTTCGTAAATCTGCTTACCTCTTAACCCTTTTAAATACAGGTACTTGATGATGGCTCGATACTCAATTTTCGATTTTCACAATTTCGGTGGACATCTTTTTCATTTAATTTATTGCGTGACTCTGGTTTACTTTTTGACGTCAAACTTTACACTGACACTTCTAATAAGTTATTGTTCGTTGCTATGGTAACGCAATATTTTGTTTATGCAAGGAACTGGTCTAGGCTAACTAGATATCAATACATCCTCCAAAGGTCTTCAAACCGGTGCTTTGCTTGCACAACTTTAATCTTTATTCCTTCTTTTCATTAGACACTACGTCATTTTTATTTTTAAATTCATTCATCGTATGTTAGATATATTATATCTGTTTCTTCATCATCGATGTAAATATGACTTAGTGTATAGATTTTTTAGTGGAACACGTTGTATATAATTTTCTTTTCGGATTACACATATACAGTCGATTCCAAGAAATATATAATTTGTTATTTTATTAAACCCCAAAAATAAAGTGTAAATGACAGATAGTGATTTGTTATACTTACCTCACTAAAGGAGATTCAATGACTAATGGAGAAGTAAATTCAAATTTTTCCAAAGGCGTTACACAATTTTGAGTTATCTGAAAGTGTCTGTAAAATTGGAAAAACCAAGAACACCTCTGTTTTGCACTAAGAATGAAAGACAAAATTCAAATCTTTAAAATCTATAAACATAATTTGACAAATTTGTGCACAGAATAAAATACGTACAAAAAAAAAGAGGAAATATACTAATTGAGACTAATCGTTATTCACCTAAACTAAATAAAATAAATTCACAAAAAATAATGGTACGGCAACTTAAATTTTAATCTCTTGAATTTTCCGTATGTCTAAGTAAAGAAAATTCTCAATGTAAGCTAATCAGTAACACATTTTACAAAATTACAAGAAGCCAAAAATTTACACTTTTTATTGTTTGAGTAAATAAAGTATATTATTACTTATAGGGATTTCCCAATTTTCTTCGATGACTTTCAAATGCTGCTATGAATAAAATCATAAAAACAATAATGATCTGCTACCATAAAACAATTTCGAACATGACACACAAAAACTTATTAAATTAATACCATTGAAACTTAATTAAAACATTTCCAATGAAAATACTTAACACTAAGGTCAACGTTTAACTTCTAAGAATTTATTTTGTGTGAACGAAAACCAAAAATAACATCCTCTCCAGCTTACAATTTTAGTTTCAAGATACTGATAATTGAATTAAATATATTTAAAATGCATATGAAAAATGTACAAAAACAAAGCATCGAGATATTATTATTAATTGCTGAAAACTATTAAATCACTGAAATAAAAACATATGCTTAAAAGACTCCGACGAGGTGACACGTTGTGTAATCAATAAGTTGGAAGATACAGGTATTTAAAGACTTTAGGAAATGAAAGCAACAAAACATGTCTAAACAAATTAAGCACGTCACAAATAAATGTAATGCACCATTAATTGCCCAGTTGAAACTAAAATTAAACTTTTAATAGTTTATATTTCCTAATTATAATCTTAATCAAGGAATAAAATTAAAAGATATACGCTACATCTTATAAAAAATTAATTTTGTTTTTTCTGATATCTTTATAAGAAGATTAGAAAATATAAAACATTATATTAAAAAAAAACATTTAAAAACAACTGGAAGAGTATAACCTAGTGGTAAAAACCTCAGTTTAAATAAACTGAGGCGAAAGATATTCTTGAGGCAGTTTAGAAAAGGTTGCTCTCACCGTGCTTTGGAGGCACTATTAAGCCGTTGGTCCCCGGTTTACCATACTAACACCTTTGGTAATTGTTAACATATATCACAGCCACTTCCGATCCCCGACAGGCCATCGTGGAAGTGTAAGCCACTCCCTAATATATTAAGGCGATGATCTTACAAAGAAGCGATAAAGGTGTAGAGAGAAAAATTAAAAACCCACAATAATAAATCTAAGATTTTACCTATGCCACTATTAATTAAAATGTCTATAAATTAGTAAATAAATAATTTACTTCAGACTTTATTTATACACAAATTATTAATTTCTTCAACAGTCAACGTTAGACAAACTTTCAAAGAGCAACATGAACTAAAATCAAAGTATAAGACTAATATTAAAATGATTATAATAAAAGGAAATATTAAAAATCTGACCACAACTGCTAAATCAACAGAGAAAATTTAAGACATCACTAAGTACCTGGTTGTTATAAATTTCTTCTTTAAATGTTTAAGATTAAAAGTTCAGACAGAATTTGCACAATAAAGGAAAAAAAAGAAAATTTCGTTTTAGAAAAATTAGGTTCAAATAAAAAGTTATAGATGATAAAAGCAACCAACTTTTCTTTTCATAATTTTTTTTATATAATTAATATTCTTGGGATACTGTTAAAACAATAAAATCGCAATATTTTCCAAAATATTGCCCATAAGCATTTTATTTCAAAATAATAGTTAATGACAAAAAATTACAGTTTTGCTGATCTCACGTAAGCTTTTATATTTATGTAATAATAATTACTCAAAGAAAATTATGGAAATATTATCCATAACTTTTATCTAACCTTTTTTCTACAACGCAATTTTCGGTTGTTTCTTCTTAAAAAATTTAAGTTTGAATTTCAATCTTAAAACATTTAACTAGAAACTAGCGGAGGTGGCAATAACAACCAGGTACTCGTCCCGCCTTAAAAGTTAATGCGTTATTTAAATAGTTATGTATATTTATCGTATCGTTTTTTACTTTTTACATAAAATTGAAGAAGCGACGCATGTACTATACCTTTAGAGATTAACTTAATTTTTGAGTTGCACACTTTTTATACGCTTTTATACGCAACATCAATTATCAAATATAAAAAAAGTTAAAAAAAAAAGTTGTTCATCTACGCGAAATACTTTCTTATTTTGTTGTTTTCTACTTTTATTTGTTGATGTTTTTGCTTTTTTGTTAATTTTTTATTAAAATAAATAAATAATTGCTTAAAGTCGAATTTTGATTAGGTAATCTCCGACGAATGTCATTCACTCTAACCTAAACAGGACTACAGCTTTCTCAATATGAAAATATGAATTATTTATTAGGAATTGATTCCTTGTAGAAGAAAATCTACTTTAGTGTAGGTGTTAATATTTTGATAACAAGTAAATACACTTTAGGTGTAGTTACTTGAATTTTTCAAATATCCTTTTTATGTGTTGTATTCCTGGAAATGAGTAATCATTAATGCTTCTAACAATCTCATTTTTGGCAGATATTCTAACCTACAAAAGAAATCAAAACAAATATTAGCAGTTCACAACACCGGTAACATGGTTGAAAACATAGGGTAGGAACACCTAAGAGTACGCACTTAATAGTTAATTGCAAGTAACAAGTGGAATTATGAAGTTAATAGTTTGCAGTTGATACATGACTTGCACTATACCTCTATGAATGATTTTAAATCAATTTTACCCGTTGTTCCCGATTTTTAAAATGAATAGGCATTTTTTCAAAAATTTAGCATTTGCGTACTCTTGGGTCTTGGTATCCTTAAGAGTCTTCAATACCAGTAGGCTAATTTTGTAGAAAGTGAGCGCAAAAAGTTCAGAATAGAATAAATCTACCCGACGTGAGGAACAATAATTTTTTGTGCTATCCATGTTGACGTACATACATAATAAAGCTGAAATAGAGTCCCTTTGTCGGTAGGTTCGCAATCCGCACGTGCGAAGATAGAACAGATTATAGTAATGAAAAATCATACAAATATAAAATAAATGTCTGAATTCCTGTCTACTGCAAAAATTATTTAAGCTATACAAATTAGTAGTAACTCTATCATTTGTTGTTCTAATTAATTATTAAAATGGGCAAATGTAGTATAACGTTGGGTAAAGTGACCAAATACGAACGAAAGAAAAGGGGCGAAAAAGCAGTTACAAAATTTTAAAAAAATGAAAGCAAGAATTAGTGATTTACGTTTTAATGGAAGGTATGGAAGGTATTGTTTTGTTTTATTAAAAAAAAAATAGTAAAAGATATTTGAGTGAAAAAAAAATGTTCTTCGTCGATTCAATCCTATTTTCAACTAAGATGTTAATTTAATTTAATTTAATATTAATATTAATATTAATAATAATCATTGACCTACAGAAATTAATCCAATTACAGGACAACTTAAATTTAAAAAAACAATATCTTAAAGCACAAAAGATAGAAAGATAAAACTAAGGTGTACAATTCTTAAAACTAAACACAACACATAGAATAATTAAAGAAATCAACTATAAACAGAAAAAAAAAAAAAAAAAATCAAGATAAAATCAACGGGTAGTAAATAACTAATAACTAAAAAAGTAAGTAAGTATATAGTAAATTAAGCAAAATGCATAGAATATACGTAGTTAATACATGGATTTCAATATATCATTTAAATTGCAATTAAAAATATCACAATTGTGAGCAATTTATTATAATTTATTGCACATATTATAAATGGGTTCCTTAAGTAATATGCTGGTTCTAGGCACATCACAACGAAACTCAAATTATTGCTACAGCAAATAGGGATGTTGAAATTAATCATAGACAACAAGAAAATACATTCTGACATTATAATTTATAAGTTTAGGAGAAACACTACACAGGCGATATGATTGAACTTCCAAGTTGACTGAAATTTTTAAGCGGCAACATCACATATTGACATACCCTAGGAAACCATCTTTGTTAAACAATTGTTTTTGAGTTATTATTTTTTGGGATATTTTTTAAATATCAAAGGCCTTTTAATGTTGTAACCATTTAATAAAGATTTTTCAAATTTATAATGGCTAGACAAAACAAATTTACCGGTGGTATTAAACTTTGCTTCGAGGATATGTCCAAGGCTTTAGAAGCTGAAGTTTTACCGAATTAATTAATTTCCGATTCAGAAAACGATACAGCCATGAGTGAACAAAACGCCGAAGTCGATAAATGTCAAACTGCGAGCGAGTTTAATATTTACATTCTAATTAAAAACAATTGAGTGTAATAAAAGTGTCGGCACAACATGTTACATTTAGAAATGTTTAAGGTTAAGTAATTAAATGTATACCATTCTTGAACATTAACAATTGCTCTGAAGAATTCACAATCACTGTGTTGGGTAATCTTAATGTTAATAGTTTATTGGAGCAACTTAAATTCATAAATAGTGTAATAAGCCTAAGTTGGAGCCCTAACACCAGAGCCGAGACAGAGTTAGAAAAAATTATTGAACATAAATCTAAAGTCTGTATACTATTGGCGCGGAGTAATAAATCCAAAAATTGCTTGAAAAATTTCTTTATTTTCTTTAGAAAGCGGTTAACTTCTACGGTTAAGTAAAAACCAATAAATTCTAACCAAAATACGATCATTGTGCCGCTCTTTGCAGCATATCGACCTAAAATCTAGGGTCTGAGAACAATAGTTTAATCTGTGTAAAACACGTTGCCATCAGCCCAGGTACTGACAGAAACGAGAATCATAGCCGTAGATGTGGGTATTATACCAAGATACAAAAATAATGGTATATAATACGTAAGAAGTAAAATTTGTAATGTGATCTAGTATACAACAAAATAAATGACATATAACCACATAATAATTCATATCAAGGTAGATTTTATTATTATAATATATATTTACCTACTAAAAATATGAGATTTTCCAAACGTATCAAGGTACCTACGCCAATGCAATACGGGAGATTCGATAACATCCTGACAGGTTTATTACTCCGCGCCAATAATATACTGAGTATAGTGAATAATAATTGTTAAATTTCTTACGCAAATCATCTACAATTTGAGAATTGATTTACAAATTACCACAAAGACAATTTTTTCCCAAGAATTTTTAAAATTCGCGGGAATTTCTTCCATCGTTCTGGTAATTCTAATTTTAAATCTTCTATGTTATTGGGCCTATCTTTGTAAACTTTGTTTTTTACGTATCCCCCACAAACCCCTGAAAAAAACTCTGTTTGGAAACACATTATTTATATGTTGACGAACATTTGCACCATAGTGTGGTGAGGTGCCATATTGCTGTAACCAGATATTGTTATTGGGGACGTGTCCATTGTTTTCATGGGGATAAAGAATAGCACAGGCAGGTATAACTTGATTTTGCAATAACTGTAAATACGTAGCCAAAGTTAAATTGCCATCGATAAAAAAGAACCTATAATATGACCCCCAGAATTTCCGCTCAAACATGAACCTTTTGAGGATACTGGGTATAGTGTTCTCAAACCCAATGAGGATTTTCCGATAACCAGTATCTGCAGTTATGTTTGTTTATTTCACAATTAAGGCAAAACGTAGCTTCGTCAGAAAAAATAATATTGTTGACAAAATTTTCATTGTAATTGCAAATATTTGACATTTCCTCAAAAAGTCTTCTACCAAAATCTTCCTCTACCAACTCGTGTACAAGATGTACCTTATAGGGTTTATAACTCTTATTTTTTAAAATTGAGACGATCGAAGACTGCGACAGTCCCTAATTGTCTAGTTGGTAAATGGGAATTTTCAGATAGGGCCAATAAAGCATCCAGTTTCTTATCATCACTTGCCGATGTTCTAGGTCTACTACTTTTAGCAAATTTTTAAGGCTACGCGCTTGTTCAAAACGTGAAGTTTACCAACAACAGATTTAGTAATTGGTTTTTATTTAGATGCGTATCATTAAATAAATTACAAACTTTGTAAACTTCTACGTCCATCTTGATAACCCATCATCATAAGTATTTCATTTCTTTTACGTTCACATAAACTTGCCATTGCTAATGCCAACACCACAAATTATACAAAATTAATAAATGTATCGTAAACGAACAAATTCAGTTTAGTGATACCGTTTTTGTTCATCGCTTCGCTTTTGTTTATCATGGCTATATCGTTCACGAATCGGATATTAATTAATTGTAAATACTTTAACTTTAACCGCCATCTCCTCGAAGAAATTTAATACTACCAACAAAGTTTATACCATTATAAAGAAAAAAAATCTCTATTGAATAGTAGTACAACATTAAAGGTTGTCATTTAAAAAATATCATGTAAAGTCATAACTCAAAAACAATTGCATAAGAACAATTTTCTTATATGTCAATATGCAGATAAAAATTTCATAAAAAACTTTTGTATTAATCATTTTCGTAAAAATGAATTTTAACAACAGAAATTCAGGGTGTCTTCATACTTTTAACTCTCTGTATATTATTAACTACTAGTAAATAATGAAAACAGCTGTAACCAATGAAAAACTAGGATAAAGGAAAAAAAATTAATTGTTGCTTAGTAATATGACTTAACTAGTAAGCAAACCCATTTGAAAATGGGCCTAATCTAGACCAACCTGAAATTAAAGACGTGAGGTCTAAGATCAGCGCCTAGACCTCCTGAACAATTTGACGTATCGATTCACTATTTTATGTGTATAGATACTAAAATAGCTTCTAGATTTTAAATTTTAGGTGTAGAGTGATTAAATCGTTATTAAATTTAATTTTATTTAGTAGTGAAAAAAATAGTATATACTACGGTAAAGAACGAAATTATTGTCTTCGCGGTTACTTACCTCCACTGGTCCTTCCAGCTGCGCCCTTAACAAGGATATACTTCTTTACCTTAGCGTATAATATACTATACTTAATTTTTAGATTTCGTATACATGCTTGTTAGTGATTTTTTTTGTATAAAACGTATCTAATATTATCCTTTTTGTATATGTGACATGTCTAATATCACAATGCGATCAGGAAAAATAAATTATTCTTTAAAAGACTCGTATTCTGCTAGATATGCTGCTGATGTGGTATGTTTTATTTTGGTAGACAACTTTTCAATTTAGATGAATAAATATATCAAATCAGTTCCAGAATAAAAACGACAGAAAGGCGAATGAAAAAGAGCTTCTCTTTAGACAAGACAAACAGAAGTCTTGTTTAGATTACCGTCAATCTTGCCAAAAACCGGGTATATTCTTAGAAAATTTGAAATAAAAGAAAAACAGATTACTTTCTTTCCTTGTAAAAACCGAAGAAGAGCGCACCACCATTAGAAAGCAAAACGATAGTGTATTTTGGAAGGAGACAATGGCTGGAGTATCAAAGGAATTTGTTGACGGCTTCGTACTCTTATACTGTATGTTTGCGCAGAAGATCACTAGTTGGCGTAATTTAGTGGAAACAACTTTTATGGTAGTCAGCTTCATACACCAGAATTGTTTATTGTCGTACCGAGAAACTAAAGCAATTTAAAAAATTAAATTAACTAAGCAAGAATAGAATAACATTTGTCAGTGTGGGACTGATTGTCTATAAATAATGGCTATTTTTGAAAGCTACACCAGACAGGGTCTTTAATGAAAACGTTACCGTAGAAGTTAAATGTCCGTTTTCTGCTCATAAAATTATTGTTGCTGATGCTATTTGAACCACAAAAATAAATTGTGACAGGATTATTTCGCAAATAATTGATTTATTATCCTACAGTATAGGCCGCCGTGTTTACACTAATGCGTTTGAATATGCATTCTTATATTGAGAAGTCTTCTGGGGATTTTACTTGTTTGGAGTTGACGGTTTCGATATTTGTGCTCGTGTTCTTGCTGAAGTTACAATTCATTTCCGATTGACTCTCCATTCTGAAAAGGTGTACATAGAAAATGCAGTCTAAAAAATTGAACAATTAGACATGTGCTTTGTAATACCAATTGAAGTAAAATCATCCCCTTCTAATTAGAGAATAAATCTTCGATTCCGGTTCCGTGTAAGTACTTTTTTACTTTTCTTTGTTTTAATAAAATATTTGTTCTTACGGGTTCTATTAATTGCAGGCACCTTTTCTTTTGTCGTTTTGGTCTTTCTTTTGAGGTACTCCGTTTTAATTGGTCGATGGATATTTAAGAATGGTTATACTGGCAATGATAATAAACCAAAAATTATAACATATCGAAGTGGATATCACACCACATTGGAAATTCAAAACTTAATAAACTAATTACAAAGTAAACTATACTTCAATGGTTAATCAACTTACCTTTGAAGCCATCATCGGATCAAGGCCACCACTTTATCTAATTTTTGGTGCAGCCCAGCAACTGTTATCATTGGAGTCCATTTTGGTTTTTTCCTTTTTTCTTCGTTGGATACTTAAATACTGATTTGGATACGAGAGCTGTTATCTCTACCGATTAACTGTCGAACACTGAAGACTTCCCTAATTACACGAGTTACGTTACTTTTTATGCATCACCACACTATACAGGTTTATACTGATCTTCTGGGGCACCATACATAACTGCTACATCACAATACAATATTTAAAATGTACCATACGATTAAATAAATAAATTATTAAATTTTGTCGCGTTCTATGTATATGTATCGTGGTTGAGCGTTTAACAACGTACCTTTTGGACGTTTATAAATAACTATGTAAACTCAAAGGATTTTTCAAGTACGATTAATCGTGTGCGCTTTAATTTATTTAAATCATCGGCCACGGTCCGGTACTCGTCGTAATTGTTGTTAAACACCTTTGAACAATATTTTGTTGCGTGAATCATTCGCAGGATTTATCGCTGTTATCGACTGTCAAATACCCTAACCTATTTGGGGCGTTTGTGCCTCGAATTTATGTTTTGTGTTTTAACTTGCTCTCGTGAATTATTACTATTTGATAACGATATTTTGTTATTCATGTTAAATGATATTATCTATAGTTGTGCCTATGTTGTGTCTATATGTGTTGATTGAACTCTAGTCGCTATAACAATATATATATTTCTATTCACGTACGGTTTATTTCTGTATCTATGAGTTCTTAGTGGCTCTAGAAATTTCTTATACGTAATCCTAGGTGGCGCTTTATAAATTTTTCGAGCAGTGTAGAGGCCTTAATTTTGAACGATTTTCAATCCACCCGCGACCACTTCCGACTAAGAAGAGCTGTAGGTGGGTCATCTAGCACTGCTATATATTTATTTTAATCTGTTCACCAATAAACCGTAACAAAATTTTGTAACTATTTTGAGGGAACCAACAGTTATATTATCAACATAAAAGATACGTAGTATTACTATACTCAAGATTAACTCCAAATTAGGAATAGAGAGTGTTTTACTTTCGGTGTGTGGACAAGTGACAATTTATCAATGAAAGTGACATACGTAAGAGGAGATTTTATATAGTGCATACTACCATCTTTGATTTACACAAAATATGCCTATTCGTGACTACAAGTCAATTTTGAAGACACAGCAAGAATTGAAAAATAAGAAAAAATTGAGAAATAAGAAAGAAACTCTAAAGTTGACTTGTTGTTTATTTTGAAATTTGAATCCAACTGTAATTGTAAACTGTACAATTTTGCCACGGTTTCCAACCGAAAACTTTAACACTCCTTTTTCACTTTTTCCGATCAGTTAGAATTGGTAAGTTATAATGCAAAATTGTCTTTTGGTCGGTTTTCCGTCAGTACGTAAACATAACTTTAAAAACCACCCGTCCGATTTTGATGATACCTGACATGTGGGTATTACTTATCATAGCATACATTTGGTTAGGTTTTGGGCTAAATCAGTCGAGCTAAATGCTAACCAACATAGATTTTCAAATTTTGTAATATTTACAAAATCATTCATTATACATATTTCTTTTCACATGAAAAAATGTTTATCATTTTTACTTAAAATTTTCTACACATTCTCATTATATTATATAAACAAAAAAATCCAACATTAAAATAAACATGTTCGTTTATCAAATGTATAAAAGCAACACTTCAATCCTTAAACGCACAGTTCACCAAGTAAAAACTTGTACAAACATTACACAACGAAAGAACACCTATCATTTAGCTCTTATTATGAGCTCATCAGAGGTGTATACTTAAGTTTCGGTACAATGTACAAGACGCGTTGTCTTTTAAACTCTGTAGTAATAATATAAGCAAAATGTGTGTCTACTTGACATCTCGTGTATGATGACACATATGATTAATAAACTAAGAAAATGTAACATTAAAAGTAATGTCCTTACTTTTAACTGTTGGCATTTAAACATTTTGTTGTAATACACTACTTTTGTTTAAATTATTTTTGATCCGATAAGAAATTACTGAAACATAACCATCACGTGACAGTAATTGTTTTAACAACATCTTCAAAAATAACAATCATACAAAAAGTTATGGGACAAAATTCTTAGAAATTTTATCGTTTATAACTTTTGAACACCAGGTACCTGAACTCGTGTTATGGTTTATCGTTAAAATAATTAAAATTTATCGTACCTCACTTTTGTACTTTTCTATTAAAATTTTGTAAATTTAAGTTTCTAGCAAAATGTTTTACGAGGCCGCACACTTTCGATACTCTTTACATGTTTGTTAATATTAGAATGATGTGGAGTTCCTCGCAAAAAGCTTGTTTAAGATGATATTCTTTTTTAGTTATTGTTATTATTATTATTTTGATAAAACAAATTAATTCTTCTCTTTCAATTATTGTTATTGTTAATATTATTATTAATTATTATAAATATTATTACTGTCTTTATTATGACTATTGATATTAAAATTATTATTATGTGAACCCCACTACAATTGTTGGATTTTGACTGTCAAACAAAGGCCAAAATAATATTTCGTAAAATAAAAAAGGCGAATTGCTCTTGATAATAGAATAGATATTAAACAAGTAATTTTATGATAACGAAAGATAAGTTTTCATATTTAGTAAATAAGAGTGAACCATAGTCACTTTGTAATAAATTTTCACTGATTAAAAAGTAAACATCTAAAATATTTTCTAATAAGTATTTTCTTTTTACTTACCAATTTTATACGTTTATGGGCATATTCTATTTATAAAGATTATGGGAACTACACATAATGTAATATAATACCTTTACGATAACTGAGAAATAAGTTTCAAGGATAAAGTGAACGTCAGCTTTGCTATCCTTGTCCCTCAAACCGTCTTACTCGAAGTGGAAGCATATTACAAGAACACCGAGAGATGACGCCTTCTACCAAGCATTATTTTCATAATTTTAGTGCGGCCACGACAACGACCGTATTTTCAAAATTCTTGTGTGCACTTTTGTGGATATTGAGAATAAAATTCTTTACAAAATGATGGAATTATTTTTTGATAAAATAGGTGTGTATGCCGTTTGGTAGAAATTAAATAAAATCGTTTGGGTTGAAATGCAATGTAAATTCTACATTTTTAATTCGTGATTACATCGCTATTTGTTTAAATAATGCGTTATTTGCTAAATAAATAGGTTATTATGGCAGCCGTGATACTATCAGAGTACTATAAAATCTATGGACCATTTTTCTTCGCAGAAAAAACAGTAAATGGAAATAGTTATACAGACATGTTAGCACTATTTTTTTATTCACAGTTAGATCAGGGTGTACAATTAAATGGTAACAAAAATAAAACCTATTTTCAACAAGATGGAGCACTTCCTCATTTTTCCTTAGTTGCTAGAAACTCTTTTCCAATAAATTTGGTGACAACTGGATTGGTAGAAGTGGGCTCCTAATTCATCTGATTTAACAGTTCCGATTTTTTTTGTATAGGGATACGTAAAATCTTTAGCTTATAATCCTGCACCACAAAATTTGGAAGAATTGAGGAATAGTATTTGTCAAGCATTTAACAGCATTACCCAAGATATGCTGCACAAATTTATATCTACGTTGGGACAACTGTATTCATCAGAAGAGCGGCACATTGTAAAATTTAATGAACTAGTACTTGCACTTTTCTGTTTGTGTTTTGTTTTATGTAAAATTAAATTGATGTTATTCTGTTGTACGATTTTTGATTTGTATCTCTCATTTAAAATTTAATTACTCGGTCAATGTCTAACCGATTTGAAAAACCTTGCATCGCTGGATAGGTAGAAAGTCCAGTTCTTTCAAACTACAAATTGTCAAAAATCCGCCATTTTTGTTATTACGTTCTCGAAGTTGATAGAAAAAATATTACCATGTATTTAAAGAAAACTTATACTAAAATGTAACATTTTAGTGAAAACCGCATGTTTCTATCCTGAACCGTTTAAAAGTTATATCCAATAAAAACAAACTTTGTATTGTCACTTTAGATAGCATGCGCGTACAGACCTCGATCTCATAACTGCCAACTGCCGCGATAACGGCAATTTGATGAATATTTTTCTGTGGCGTACCTTAGTTCGAACGTGTCACATAATTTTAATCACCAATATGAAAATAATCATAATATCTTTAAAAATCGTAAGTTCCTCGATCATTCTGTTACAAATAAACATTAAGCAGGTTATCCAAGATGTATGCTGACGCAGAAATTACGATCATTGACGATGTCAGTCCACATATTCACTTTTTGTAGGTACTGTCTTACCGGAAAGATAGTTTTCTCAATTGACATCTACATAAGAGCAGAAGGTACGTTATCAGAAAAGAAAGTTTTAATTTAAATAGAATAAACGTTATAAATTCGTTAATCTCATAGATCTAAATTCTTCAGTCCAGATCGTTATGAAATAATTCTTCAATTTAAAATTGATACAAATGAGAGTGCTATGGCAGAAATATTTGCATAATTTTGTTTACTATTTTGTTAAATATCAAAGTTAAACGAAGGAAAAATTGATAGGTATGTATGAAATACATACCGTGTGTCCTGATAATCTGAAGCATTCTGTTTAACATAGAATTTGAAAAGTTCGATTTATATGTCTCCCATAGCGTTTTTAGGATATTTTCACTATCAGAACATTTAACAATGTCTACTGAAAACGTTTTGCGTAATAATTTCTAAAATTTAAACAGACATATTAAAAATATTTGAAAAAATATTTAATAATATTTCAAACTGTACAAGGGTTTAAATCTTAGTCCGATTTCTTTTTTTAGTTGTATTATTATTTTAAAATATTAGCGTTTAATTTCTATCGGTAAGAGGCATAAGTTTTATTTTTTTACTTGAACTAGCAATGGATTTATTAGAATATTGCCATTATGAAACATTTAGTTTAATTATTTAATAATAGGAGTTTTTAGATATGGCAATATCTTTCTGCGCATGCGCTACGTCATTACACATGCGCACAAGAAACTCACGTAATTTTAGCGTTTGATTTTACGATATCTAAAAACTCTAATTGAATGATATACTAATAAATCCATTACCAATTCAAGTAAAAAGTAAAACTTTTAATACGTCTTCACTTATAGAAATTAAACCTTGTTCTTGAAAATAATAATACAATTAAAAAAAAAAAAGATTTGAACCCTCGCACATTTTGAAATTTTATTAAATATTTATTCAAATATTTTTAATATGATTGGTTAAATTTTAGAAATTATTTCGCAAAACGTTTTCTTAGTACACATGTTAAGTGTTTTGATAGTGAAAACTACCGAAAAACACTTTGGGGACATATAAATCGGACTTTTCAAATTCCCGCGTGTTAAACATAATGCTTCAGCTACGTTTGAATGGTTTAGACAATGTTATGTTTGAAATAATAACACTATTCTGGACTTCCATTGTCTATATTTTATTTCAATAGAATAAACACAACGTTTCAATTGCTATTGAATCTGCAATCGTCTTCAGGTGAATACTAACAAACTTAAAAGACTACTGTAACTTATTTACTAATACAACGTTAGTGAAGCGATCAATTGTACAAAGTTAATGAATGGGGGACGTTACCGTAAACTAAGATTAGTCAGGCGTCTAATTAAGGGTTTCCACACATTGTTAATCTCTACGCTGGGTTGACTAAAGACATTCCTGTTGTTTTCGATAAACGCTGCTTCTTTAAATTTTCTCTTGTACCAGCGCTCTTCTCGGTGTATAATTCTTGCCTCCGACCATTTCATTTTGTGATGTTTTTCCCAGGAGTGTTGGGCAATGCCGATTTTAAAGTCTCTCCTCTCTGCGTATGGGTTTTATGTTCCTTCAACCTGATATCTAAGGGTCTTTTAGTTTCCCCTACGTATGACTGGCCGCATTCACATGGGACTTCGTAGATGCAATTCTTGGAGTCACGACTGTTGTCTGGTCTAGTTTTGGAGATCATGCTACCAATAGTTCTTGATGATCTGAATACCGTGTTAATGTCATAATTTCTTCCTATCCGTTTTATTTTCTCAGATAATCCTTTGACATATGGAATGCTGAGTAGTGTTTTGGGTTGCTCTTCGGTCATGGCTGGTTGGTTCTTAGAGAGTTGTAGAGCAGTTTCTTACTTCATTTTGTTTAAGGTCTCTTCTGATGTTCTTGATTTCTTCTTGTAGTCCTACTTCTGTATTACATAGTCTGTGAGCTCTGTCGACTAAAGATTTAATAATCCCTTTCTTTGTTGTTCCACTGTGATTGGAGTCGTAATTCAGATATTGGCCGGTATGAGTTGGCTTTCTGTAAACTGATGTCACAATATCCTCATTGTTTCTTTTTGCGAGGACGTCCAAGAATGGTAGTGAGTATTCCCTTTCTTTCTCCATGGTGAATTTGATGGATGGTTTAATGTTGTTCAGGTGGTGTAAAAAAGGTCTAGCTGACGGTCGCTATGGTTCCAAATTATGAACGTATCGTCTACATATCTGAGCCATAATTTTGGTTTAAATCTCGCTTTTTCCAGTGCTTGGACCTCGAACCAGTTCATGTAGATGTTGGCGATTACCGGTGAGAGAGACGAACCCATAGGAAGACCGTCGTCTTGTGCAAAAAATTCGTCCTTTAATTGAAATATGAGTTCCTGAGGCAGCATTGTAGAAATTCCATTATCCCTTAACCGGTAGCAAAGTTCTATTATGTAATTCCTTGTCCTCTAGCAACTTCTTCTGAATAATTTCTAAAGATTCTTCAACCGGAACATTAGAGTAGAGGCTTTCTACATCGAAGCTGACAAAACGATCTCGTTTTTGTAGTTTATAGACTCAAGAATCTCTACGAAATGTCTGGAATCCTTGACAAACGATGGGCTGCCATCTTGAAGTGGTCGTAGAATTGGAAGTAAGAACTTGGCTAGTTGGTATGTGGGTCCATAACGAGAGCTAGTTATTGGTCGAAGCGGCATGTTGTCTTTATGTATTTTGGTAACCCATATAAATGCGGTGGTTTGCTGTGGTGTGGCGTAAGAGTTGTCCTTGTTCTCGAAGGAAGGTATTCTTCGTATTTCTTCAATATCTGGTAGACCTTCCTCTCCAGGCTAGAAGTGGGATCTTTCTTCAAGTGTCCGGTAGTTCCCTTGTCGTAGAATCTCGTCTGTTTTGGTTAAATGTATGGGAATCCATGATTACTGTTGCTTTTCCTTTGTCAGCTGGCAGGATTTTGATGGATTTATTCTCCTATAGTTCTTTAAAACCGATATCTCCCGTTTTGTTATGTTCTTTGTTCTTTCTTTTCTCCAGTACACTCCGGACTTTCCATTGAAACTCCTTTGCTTGTACCGGTTCTAACTTTGCGGTCTCCACTGCACTCACAATATCGAATAGGCACTTCTTTGCAAGTAACGGCAAGATTAAGTCCTTTTTCAAAAGTGACGTCTCCGTGATGATAATGGATGTGAGGAAATGTTGACAATGGTTCTCTTCGGTACTTTCAAGTGGTTGGTTCTTGTTGGTTTCGAGTTAGATTTGACCATTTTCTGTTGTGAGCCAGTTGTTGTGTTCCTCGAATCTTGTCACAGACGGTGTCAATCTTTCGGAGTATCGGTGCTAAATCTTCTTAGCAATACGTAAA
>JALBCR010003219.1:0-104279 GCA_030710515.1 Abscondita cerata
CTCGTGTACTTCGTTCAGTTACGTATTACCAAAGGAGAATTAATTGCAATACCAAGGGGCTGTAATTTATTACTGCTTTGTGGTGGAAGAATTAACAACGTGATACACCAGTACTTCTGGGAAAATTAATGCATTATGATTCTCCATGATTATCTGGTATCTAAATCACGCAATTATTCTCAGAAATTACTTAATAAAATGTCCAAGAAATTTCACAAAACTCTTTGTGGTCGTCAACCACTTGGATAAGCGTTTCCAAATGATCCATTCGGGCCTTTCGATACAAAATGTTTTTGATATCAAACCCTTGGAAATATAAAGAAGGGAGGTATCACGCTCCCAATTGCATTGATCGCAGAAACAAATTGTTATGGTAGTTCCTCTGTCTGCTGATGTGACTTGCCCGATTTGGTTATTTTACTGGCTATCCTTTTGGACGTACTTGTACAGTGAGGCATTCAGTTTCTTAACAATTATATATATTTCGAGTTTCAAAATTGTATTAATCTTTTTGAATTCGCCTGCGCGAATTGATAAATAGTGCAATGCCTGCTTTCTGACCAGACCGTAATGCATTTTACTGCACGTAAGTAATACTCAGCAAAGAGTGTTAATTACTTCAAAAACTGTAAATATTTGTAACTCTTTATACAGACTTGTTTTCTTCAAATTTTGTAATTTTGTTTTGTTCCAACATATAACGTCTTAATATACTTCTATCTATTCCATACTTGATGTATGCTTTTCTTAATGATGCGTTTTCCAGTTTGGTTTAGTATATTTTTTCAAGGGTTTTTTTTTTCAGAGGGTTTTTCAGAGGTTTATATTGGAATGGCATTTTATTGCAACTACAGTAATAAAATAAGATAAAATTTTTTAAATATGAGTCAAACGCAGGGAATTGGAACTCTCATAACAAGGGTTCCAAATTGCTTTGGAAGTAAGCATCTGAGTTTTAAATCTCTAAATATTACTTTATATTATTACACACCAAGGGAGACATGAACCGCCTAAACAAGTCTGCCGAATGCGTTATGATGCCAGTCTCCCCATAGACACTACTTTGACATTAAATTTGGTTATAGAAAAAAACATTTCCCCACAGCAAAAAAATGCTTAGCATTACGTCAAACTACAATAATGAAACAACACAATGAGTAATAATGCACGATACATACCTTAACAGAACGGTCGTAATCTCGAAACTACTGGGGTAAATAAAATTTACTTCGCAATGACAAAAACGCGTTTCTCAACCTGGCAGCTAAAATAAGCCACCATCGTACAAATTGTTGTTGACCTTCTGCGCGCGACCAATAACTTTTAACGTTTTTTAGGGTCAAATTTAAATTGAGGAGGTTTGAAGATTGGTTTCAACACTCCTGTCTGAACAAGTTTTCGGACTTCCCCTAAATATTGTATGCAAAATCTCATAAAAAGTTTTTTTTTTTTTAATTTTCACATTGGTGCATCTTTATATTTAAAAAAGTATCCAGGTGGTCTACTTTTGTAACTATTGAACCTTTCGTTCATAGTTAAATTATCCTAAACTCTGAGTGGTATTGCCGCCGATAAATGTTAAAATAGAATATGGTATCAATGGAAGGAACACCAACTGCAGCGCACCAACAGAAAAACACCAAAAACTGCAGCAAAAACTTTACTCGGACACGTGTTTCAACAACTAAGTTGTCATCATCAGCGATACCGATCTAGAATTGAGAATATAGTGTATAAAGCACTCGTTGCAAACGATCATTTAACACTAATTACTTTCTTCACTAGCCGCTACTCGAGTTACAACCTCTATAACTTGACCAAAATTTGTACTAAACAGTGTGTTCAGTTCAAAATGAAATAATTTATGGGGATAGCGGAAACAAGATTTATATATTACTTTATTTAAAAAACCCTTAGAGTATTTAAGTACAGGTGAAAACCAAAAATCGGTGTTTAAGAAAAACTTTAATATTTCACTTATATAAAGGCACGCTAATCAAATTTGTCACCTCTGTTTGGTGAAAGTTATTTTTTTACGGGTAAATAATTTTAGCATTATTGAGCATTCGTTTTTAAGGTAGGGTTGTACTGTATTTTAAGTATATTTTGTTTGCGTTGATAAAGCACGTATGTTTTTTCGTTTCAGTTTGCGTCAATAATTGTTTTGTGTCATTTGACATTATAAATTAGTTAGTGGTGTCATAAATTTCTTATCTTCGATTTCTCACAATTAAGCTTGAAAAATATTTATGTCAATAGGTTTTATCAAGGTTTTGTAGAATTATTACCTACATGTTGTTGTTACTTTGCTGAATCAATAAAATCTTTGTTTGTTCCATGAAAAGAGCTTGTAAATGATGTTGTTATTAAAAGTAAATTTGATATTTTGATTTGTCTAAACTCTGCAGAGATTACAACCACAGTTAAATTTTGAATTTGCAGAATGCTTATCTTTTGAGAACTGAAACGTGTTATGAACAACTTTTATAAATACAATACCGTTCAAGGCATTTATCAATTAATTTGGCCTAAGAATTGTTTCTGTAAAAAGAATTTTAGTGTAACGACAAAAACCTCAGGAGTTTTGGTGTATACCCCAAAAAATAATGCTAGACTCATTTAGTGCTTGGTCGTGTAGTTAAAATAAACAAATTAAGATAAAACGTCCATGCGTATGTATTTGTTTGTTATGTTTTATTGTTCAAAATAAAACGAACTTTGAGATAGAGGTTGCAATTTCAAGTTTGATGCTAAATTAATTATTTCGTTTAAACAAAGACCGCAGTCTCATTTCGTTTATGAACTTTGAAAGATCTGTAAATAGTTTTTATGTAAACTTCGGTGTAATCTTGTTTCGGAAGTAATAGCGTGCGGTAACCTAATTATTCTTTTTGGTTTTAAGGAAACCGTGGTGTAATCAATAATTTATAAATAAACTTGCATTTCAGTAGGAAACCATACGTAATTCATGCTTCTTCCTTTGAAACGTTTCTTTCAAGTGTTTACGTTTTCCTAGATTTTTTAATAAGCATTTGTTCGTAATACATTTAAAAAGATCTGTGTGGCGCCTAATAAAACCCGGAATCTGACTCAAGATAGGGACCTTTAGTCATCTATAATCAGGTAAGAGAAAGACATTTTTCAAGACCCACACTCTTGCTGTTGAGTTAGTTTGTGAACTTTGCGACGCCGTGTTGCTTTTGGGTTTTCTTGTATGAAATCGTGACCAAGATTAATAAAAAAAAAGGTCTAGGCCTGCTCTTCTCGGCGGAGCCATAGTCAAATTTTTTTTTCGTATAGGCGTCATATTGGGCTTATGTCTTTTTGTAATCCTCGTAAAACTGCTTTCAAGCATCTACAACAATCATATTATGTTCGGACCAAAAAATGCCAAAATTGTAATAATAATAGTTGGTCATAGAAGGCCCTGATAATGATATGAAATATAACTAAAATTAGCATACCTATAAGGGAATGGACCCCCCCCCCCCCCCCCCCCCCCACCAATTCAAACTAGATTAGACAAACAATCTGTCTCATAAAGTTGTTTACCAAAAATAATTCTTCCACAATCTTCTAAATATTGTGCAAGGATTATAAAATTAGATGGAAATAACAAAAATATACTTATTTTGTAATAATTTCAATATAGAACAAAAACAAACTTCAACTAAAAAAAGTAAGAAATTTCGAATTTCAGGGCAGACTTGTAAACAATCACCGCTTACCAGACCCACATTCTACATCGCGTTAGCACTGATTTACATTGCTGGTGTAAATTGTAATAATAGCTCCCCAAAGCAGCTTTTCGTAATTCTTCTGCGTTCTCGTACGATTTAAAACATTTTTAAAACAATTATTCTTTTTATTAATTTTCGGAATAGTCACGATCTCTTACACTTGTTATTCACAATTTGATGAACGTGCTTCTTATAATAAGTGTAATATTAATCTTTTTCTAAAACACCGATTTTTGGTTTTCTCCCTGTATTTAAATACTTAATCGGTTTTTTTAATAAAAGTAAACCTAGAATATTTATAGACACACAAGTACGTAATTTTTGTTCCATTTAACCGAAATTGTATATCTAACGGTTTTAAATATCACTTCATTTTAAACTGAACACACTGTATATGTAGTATTCATACAATTGTTCTTTAGAATGAACTCCCCCCCCCACACTTAGTCACAGATAACAATAATTTTTAAATGAATAGAGCATAGCTTGTTCAGTATTTTTATCTTGTAGACTAAATGATTACCCTAAGTACTCACTGAATACTTCACTTAATTTTATTTGTGATTTTACTTAGATCATCATGTGTTTCCCAGCGCTTACTGAGATATAAAAGTAAACAAAGCGTTTCGCGTAGAACTCCATGACAGCCGATACACTAATAAACGTGACTAAAATTTTGCTCAAGAAAAAAAAGAAAATGGCGTTTTAAAAACAAATAGGGTTCAAATAAAAGTTTTAAATAATAACATTTTCAACTACTTTACTTTTTATAACTTTTTTTTTAGGTGATTCTTGACATTTTAAAACTTAGTGTCAAGTAATTGTTATGAGATCTGGACAAATTCATGCTCAAAATTTAATCAGATCTGTGGTATTATAAATAATACTAATATATACTAAGTGCCCCCCCCCCCGCCCCCCGTGGTTGGCCTCCGGACATTTTTTGTTTAATTATACTACTAACTCTAATTCGTCTACACAAATACACACAAATAATTAATACCAAGAATTTAGCTCAATAAAACATTTTTTAGATTCTATTAAATTCGGTTGGTTTTATTTACATAAAACACTCACTTTTGATTAATTTTTTGAACAGGTCATTCATATCACCTGTGTTAAAAATTTGTTTGCTTAAACTTAATTCCTAATGGAAATATTACCTTCAATTCAGAAATGGTATGTGTCGTCTAAAACCTACATCTTGAAGAATTTTATTTATTACTATTGTATTACCTTTATAACAAGTGCGTTTTTCAGTGACAGTTTTTTTATTATACGTGTTAAGGCCGTTCACGTTTAGAACAAATAAGCAAAGAAGTTAGCACTCAGGTCCATATTCTCATTCTTTTTTAAATAGTTCTTACTCGAGAGTGTTAAGTGTTGTTTGTATTCTAATCTTAAGTTACGTTTATTTTAGTTAAGTGGTTATACTTGATTTAAGCCATACCTCTAAATAATTATATGCTTACAACATGGCAGAATTTTTAAATGAGGTTTTCGAATGTCTATATTGGTATGCTACATTCAAAACAAATTTGTATTATAATTATCCCTGATTAATCTATGCAAAACAAGCATGATGAAAAATATAATTGAGAGTTATTCTTAGAATTTTGTTTAGAAAAATCAAACCATGTACGTATATTTCCCTACGTCACTTCTCTTCTTAAATACTTTTTGACGAAATTTAATTTTCTACATTAATAAATTTTTTTATGGCTATTATATTTTTATTTTATTGTGCAATGTAACAGATAACTTTAGTAAGATAAATGACACATATTCTAACTAGATACTCACAATTCCTAATAAGCCCTTGTTTTTATTTCTCAAACGTTATGCAAAATAACTTCACTAGTATTAATGAACTATCGAAAAGGTCAACAAATTTATGTGTTTATATTCTTTTTCAGACGTCCGAAAGTTACTAATTTGGAGATTACTGAACTTAAAAAAAATGATCTTGTGGTAACCGCCAGGACAATTTTGAAAATATCGTGTTTCTTTTTTTTTATGGAATACGATTAATAAGCGGGATTACAATGTAAAAACTTAAACTACAATACTTTTTTATTTTTTAGTTATACCATAATCAATTCATAAACATGAAATTTGCTTTAAATTCTAAAGTCAAAGAACATCTTAAATAGTGACATAAATTAGGTGAACAAAAATAAACTACAACATTACTATTTTGAATTTGTATTACTAATAAATTTACGTTTAAAGCCAAATAAAAAAGGAAAAAAAAGTATTAATTGCAGCCAATTTGTTGGCAGTTTGTTTGTTGTCTGTTTTATTTAGATTTATGTATTTAGTACAGTAGTTTTATTTTAAACTTTAACATTAAACTGTGCAACTATACATCTTCTTTAATTCCTTACTTTGAATAAACAGTTTTTGTTAATCTATATGTATTTTTTACTTTTTAAATCTTTGTTAGTTCTACAAATTTTAGTTGTTTCAACATTATGATATACACATATTGGTATTATATTCTGTATATAAGTTATTTTTAATAGCTTATAGGAATATTTATTATAAACGGCCATCTTAAACTTAAAATAAGTAACTATCCCATCTTACTTAAATACATTCAATTATAGACAATTGAATAACTTTCTCGAATTACATTGTTGCAAAAAACTTCGAAAATAAAACGGACGGCTAACGTAATACCGCAACAGAACAAATTTTAAGCTAGACATTTTGTCCTCAGATGTCTTCATTACGACTGATGTTTCCATCATAAACGTTTACAAAATACAAATACGGTACTAATAGATGGATGCGTCCAGTAATGTAACATGGAGTTTGTGCCTGCTGGTTTAAAATTACTAACTAAATATGATTTTTATGGGAGGGCGCGGCGATGAAACAGTTCAGCGATGAAACGGCGGCGATGAGCCCACTGCACTGAAAATTTCTAGACCCACAACCATCAGATACTAATTTTTTCTTTCTTTTCTTAAAACAAATTTTAGAATTGTTTATCGATATCAGAACATTATTTTTTTATTTATTACAAGCATGAAGTAACTTTCCGTTTCGTTCAGAAAATTTTATTAAACAAATTTATTTATAAAAATCTAATTGAAGCACAATTAAAAATAAAAATATGTTAACAAAATATTCAGCATATCCGCCTTCTCTGCCAATACATTTGCATTGTTATTATCTCAGTTATAATAAACAAAAGATTTTTGTTTAATTGAATAATTTCATATTTAAAATAACACATTTTGATATTGTCAAATATAAAATTCATATTTTTGACAAACCTCATTACAATGCAACAGTAAAATTTAGTAATTAGAAATTGTTTAAATTTACCCAGAGACATGCAGAACTTTTATGAAGAATAGATGAATTTTTTTTTAAATTAATAATAAAAAACTTTCTCATATATTGCTATAGCTTAAGTAAACCGGAAGACCGAAATGGTAAGTAAAAACAAGTTCCTATAAAATTGTTTTTAGATTTCTTTTTAAATCATTTTTTTTAATAACTGAGCCGTTTCAAAATTGAATTAGTTGCTTACATTACTGAGTACCACTAATTTTATACAATCTTAATATTGATGAACAAAAAATCAGAGCAGTTATTGTAAGAAAAAAAGTAACAAGTTCTTATAACATTTTTTTGGAAAACTAAAAAATAAGACGTTGCCGAGGTTAAAAATTTGTTTTTTAAAATATGTTTTTTAAACTAGACCATGTAACTAAATCATTCAAAAGTATTTTCTTAGAAACTATTGAGTAAACAATCAGTGGCGGCTCGTGGTGAATCATACTGGGAGGTCAAAAAGTAATTTAAAAATAGACATGCTCAAAAAGCATAAATAACTCAAATGCACCCCAAGAATTTTATACAATCTACAATTTTGTTCAAAAAATATAGCTTAATTTTTCGAAACATTCTCGATGCAAAATCTCTAAGGGATTTTCTGTAAGCACAGTCTGGCTGTGTACGAATATCAACATTTCCTACGGTTGCAAAATTTACCGAGCATTTCATATTGTTCTGCAGACGAAGCATGTTTTTTATTTCCTCTTTTAAATGTTTTAAATCTCTTACACCAGTTGCACTATAGCGAGTCTGACGAGTCCTTAGAAATAATAAACAAACAAAACAGTAAAATACATTTGATGCTACAACCACATATCCAGTTAGCTAAAATCGTACATTACAGCGAAAGTTTCGATGAACATCTTTATTTTTGTCTTTGCTAGTCTGTGTCGTAAACTAGTTCTGGCAAGGACGACCATTTGCCTTGAACTCAATTAATTTTAATGAAAATTAAGTTGTTAAGCATTTTTTAGTTGTTTAATTTCTGCACTACTGACATTTTTCTATTATAGCGCATGCACACGCGAATCAAAAATAGTATTTTACAAAACAACACAACAACAGTAAAACATATCCAATATAAATTCTTAAATTGATTTAAAACACGCGAAATCGAATCAAAAATCGAGCGTAGTTGTACACCCTATACAGAAGTCAACGTAAACTGCGGGACTCGAAGAGATGAATTCCGAACGACGGCCGATAAATTTTAAGTTATTGTACTTGCGACTTAATTACCTATTTTAATAAAACACGTTAATGAATATTTTTTATATATTGTCAAAAATTTTGGGAGGTCATTGACCAAATGACCATATGGACAAGCCGCCACTGTAAACATGTTTAAAGACAAAGTTATTTAAATAGAATGATCACCTTTCAAGTTTTGCTCATCATTTCGCTTTCTAAATACATCGTGTAACAAATGCGGTGAAAGCTTTCCCTTGTTACTTTGCAAATAGTATGTAGTTTTGGCTTGATTTCATAAACTTTTAAAATTGTCTTTAACTAAACAAGACTTAAAGAAACGTTGAAAATTAGCTCTCGTTTTATGTTTTGATGCGTATGTAGAAATTCTAATTACATTTAACCTTCCTCACACGTTAAACACAGTTCAATGCGCATTCATTGCGCGATCTATACACAGCGCGGGTGTTCACGTGATTGGTGACTCTCATCGAGGTAACATTCAAATTCCCCAGAATTAGACGACCGGCAACGTGCATTTTTTCGTAAATTTTTGACGCTTAGCTTATGCTTTGTTATAATTTCAAAAATCTTAGAAATGAGTTCGTAGCGAAAGAGTGTCTATATATGATTCTGTAGTATTTTTTACATCTGTGGGTCTATATAGCTGCAACACAAACAGAATATTGCAGACTGTGAAGGAAATTTATGCTTTATTTCGGACTGCAGATTGAGAAAAACAAAGAACGCTCATGGGTTCCTCATAAGGTTTGTAAATCTTCTGTTAAATCGTTACGTCTATGCAAGAAAGGAAGAACGCCCATGCTTAGATTTGGAATATATGATTTGAAAATAATTAAAAAATAATTTCAAAGGTTGCTACCTCTGTGTAGTAGACGATAAGGGCTTCAATAACATAAAATGTAGAACTATTCCAGCTTAGAGTCTATAGAGTGTCCTGTGCTACATAGTTAAGAACTTACAAAAAGAATGATACTTTTCTCTGAAGCAAAGTGTGTTACCATATTCACAACAGTCAATTCAATCTACCGGTACAAGTGGAAGTGAATGTAGAAAGAAAACCTCCAGCTCCTCAGTTGTTTTTCAAAATGAACTGAGTGATTTGATACAGATACTAACTTATTTAAAACATGCATCAGAACTTTCAGCATCAAGACTCAGATTGCAACCAGAAGTGGCAATTAACTAAATATAAAAAAAGAGAAAAAGAAATTTTATCGTATTTTAGTGAAAACGAAAACTTGTTTATAACAACATTGAGAATTTACTTTTAAAAAATGGAATTATCAGAATATAAACCTAGTGATTGGCGGCTCTTTATTGACATTTCAAAAAGTCAAAAACCGATATAAATCCATTCAATTGCCATTCCACAAAACTCAAAAAAGAATATCAGAATATTAAACGTGTTTAGAAAAAATAATTGCGACGGTCAATGGTCTATTGTGTTGATTTAAAAAAAGTTAACTTCTAACTTGGTCAACCAAAGTAGATATATAAAATATCAGCAGCTTATATATCTGGGGCAGTCGAGCAAAACAAAATCACTGGGATAAAAAATTGTAGCTTGAAACGCTTTAACCGTAGGTAAAGCTAACGATAGGAACGAGCTAATTGTTAGATAGAGAAAAAATCATAATTCCGCCTCTCCACACCAAGCTAAGTACGCTGAAACAGTTTGTTAAAGCATTGGACAAGAACGAGGAGATGTTTAAAATATATTTGCAGAACATTTTCGAGATTGAGCGTAAATAAATCACAAATTGGGTATTTTGTCAAATTCGAACATTAATTAAAAATTCAACTTAAAAAACATGATTCTTTAATGAGAGCTTCAGCTTGGGTTGCTAGTATGTAGTTGGTAGAACATTTTCTTGGTTAGACCTCCCAGTTATAGAGACATTGTGAAAAATGATAGAAACTTTAGAATTTTAGGAACGACTATGAGTATCAATTGTATTTCCTTTACAGTCACTTGGATAGATTTCCCGACAATCTGGAAGACTATAGTGAGAAGCAGGGTAAACGCTTTCACCAGGACATGAAAGTAATGAAGGAAAGACTACCAGGAAGGAGATCGCCATTTGTTGGCCTGATTACAGCTGGTCTATGCAGAGACATGATTTTCAAACATCCCACAAAGGAAAATCTTACAAAAGGTGTTTTCATATTTAACAAATATTTTTAATACTACTACTATTTTGTACACAATTCAAAAAAATTGATTAAAAAATCAAGACCAATCTTGCAAAACTATTAATAGTTTTATAATTAAAGGCCCTGAAGTCGTTCTAAAACCACTCTCGTATCAAGAGCAACAAAATCACCGTTGACTAGTGTTATGAATGTAATTTTTAAAGAACCAACCAACACCGTTTACTCGATCACATGAAAACTACTTAAATTGATTAAAACTAATTTTACGTGAAAAAAAAGTTTGTTGTTATTATGAGTGTAATTTACTTTCTTAAAAGAAATTTTATTAACTGTAACCTACCAACTAACACCGTTCGCCGATCATAAAAAGAACTTAGATTAATTATCCACTAAAAGCATTTTGGCGTTTTGTCCACAAAAGTTTTGGCAATTTGTCACAGAAGCATTTCTGCGATTTGTCTAATAACATTTTGGTAATTTTTCCACTATTACATTTTCGGTGATTTGTTCAGAGAAGATCTTTGTCCGCGGAAGAATTTTTAGGCGTTCTATTAGCAAAAACATTTTCGGCGTTTGTCCAGATTCAGTTGGAGTTTGGGCACGACGCGCCGCCGGGTACGATGCGCTTGGGACCGACAGCAAAAATGTTTCTGTGCAAGTCACCAACAATGTTACTGTGGACAAAACACCGAAATGCTTCTGTGAACAAATCGCCGAAAAGTTTCAGTGGACAAAACCGCCGAAAATGCTTTTGTGGACAAATCATCGAAAACAGCTTATTACACCCATAATAACAATTTAATAACTAACTTTTATTTTTCACCTAAAATTTGAGCACGATATAGAAAAACATATTTTATTAGATTGATATATGAGAACAAATTTATGTAATAATGTAAGTGTATTTTATAAAATTTTTTACAATGATTTACGCCACAAAATCGGATTCGGATCCCCATTTTCGTAATTTTTTATTAATAATAATTAATAATCCGATATTATTAATTAAATTTTTATAAAAAATTTATTTTACTGATTTTTTAATAAAATGCGCTTTTGAAATTTATTATCATGTCAAATTGTTATATTTTTATTTATTCAACATAATATATTGTTATAATCTGTTCGAATTTTTGTGTCAGAAAAAGATATATGTTAATCTTTAATTTAATTTACCATAGTAAATGCCTATGTTCAACTTTTTCGTGAAATACACGGTATGCAAACAAAATATATAATTATTTTGTGATTATTTAGTATATATTTGATTAGAAGTTTTAGAAAAATACGACACTCAGCGGGTTGCAACGGCCTTCTGCTTGTTGAACCGGATTCCCAAAAGAATCTAGCGAATCCTTACGCGGACCTGGCAAGAAAGAATTACAATATCAAATTTTCTGTGAGTTATGATGATCCATAACGTAGGCTATTGGGTAATAATTTGCAAGTATTATGGTTTAACTTTGTTCCAAATACCCCTGATAAAGATAAAAATTATCGACTTTATTTGTGAAAAGACATAGGGCGATACTTGTAGGAAGTTTTTTAACGAATCTGAAATCAATAACATTTGAAAATTGTTAGAAAATTGGACGTAGTCATCTATTGTTTCCATAGCATACCTACAAAACTAAGAAGTTTCTCTAGCAAGACAGTGATTGTAAAGATTCCTAATATTCCAATTGCATCGAAGAATAATATACACAACCATGAATTCTACTTTGATAAACAAGAAAGTAATAAATGCAAGAAATCAATTAAATATTAATTCGAAACGAAAAGTATAAGAAAAGTATACAAATGTTTATTTTTTCAAATGAACATAACAAATACAGTATAACTATCTTCCTTAGAATTGATATGGGACGTTTTAAAATTGAATAGCTGATTAACGATTGAAAATAAATAGAGATATGATTATGTTCCCATGCATTTTAATCGAGCGGACATTGCCTGATTTATGATTACATATTTTTTCCTGAAATCGTCACTAACTAAAGTACAAAACAATCGGCAATAAAGTAAATAAAATCGGCACTAAAGTAATTCATTATACGACGATTTTTAGAAGTTCTCATTTTCGGGCCGATAGAGATCCTGTAAAATGTATGTAAGTTTTTAGAATCGCGCATGCGCGGTGGAAACATTTGATGTAACAAATGGAAACAGCTGCTACTTAAAGAACGTTAAAAAATTGTCAGATTTTGTTCAAATTTTTGGGATTTCGGAGAAAATGTATATACACTCATGAAATTTAAAACTTGGACACCACAATTTCTGTAAACAAAAGTTTGCACATTGTGAAGCGGGGCTTAAGGGTATCATTTACAATTCTAACAGCAGGTAGTCTCGGCTGGGATTGTCTTATAGAAGGACTGTAGAATGAATCATTACACTAAGCACGTTTTAGAAATAAGGTAATTTACGTTGCTTACTTAATTTTTTTCTTTAAAGAATATATTTGAAGGTATCGCTAATTAAACACCATAGCTCGATTAATTATCGAATCAAAAATTTTGTTTAGGAAATGTTTACAAAATAAAATTAGAAATAATTTTGATTTAAAAAACGTCTACAAGCAATAACTTTTAAATTAAATCAAAAAACTAAACATGGTTTTTATTGGGTTGACTGATTGTTACTTATTTTTAAATAAATCTAACCTACTAATTATTGTAAGTTATTAAAAAAAATCATTAAACTCTCTATTCATGGTCCATCTTTTGCGGCTATTGAACGTTTTTTTTCGTCGCTAAAAATCACTCGATTCCAAAATTTCAAAGGTTCGTTCACATATCGCCTTGCAAATTCCAGACGACGTCTCCTTATTTTCGTCACTGAGAACTTTTTTCGCAGCAGCATTATACTTCTTTATTCCCATCTCCTTTAATCTTTTGTGCAGTTATACGGCATCCGGGAAAATGTGTATCTGCTATAGCCCTGAGTATGTAGCAAATGGTTGTTCTGTTACGTAATGAAACAACTCGAGATCTTGAGCACGTGTAGATACTTTAGGTTTACCACTTCCGATGGCTCTTTCCAAAGTGTGTTGAAGATTCCATTTTACTCGGTAATGCCCTACGGTGCTTTTTGGTATATCTAACATACGTGAAATTTCACGCACACTACGGCCCGCCGCTAATTTCGAAACAATCCGCGCTTTCAAATCAGCACCGAGATGAGGTGGCATTTTCACAACACTTGAAATTTTAAACTAAATGGAATTTACATTTCTTACTTTATTTATTAGTTCACACTACCCCTTCTCAAACAGTATTTTTTAAAGGTAATTGTTTATTTATTAGATACTTCTAATGACCAATGTAACAACCCTTAGAGCAATATGACTCAAAGGAAGTAAATTAAACAAGGAAGGATATTCTATTGTTATTGAAACTTATTCATAAAGTAAAAGCCATTTCCTTATAATGCTAATGGACAGGATTTTCTTTTAAGTATTAAGATTACAATAGAGGACTTATAAACTTTCGAAAATATCTAATTATAAATATTTACACTGCAATTGCGCTTTTTTCCTTAATAATTTCTTAGCAATAACATACACATTCTTGGTTTTAAGTTGTCATAAATTTGATATGAACAACAAACCGAGCAACAAACATAACAACGAACCGAAAGTCAAACAGAATGACAAACGATATTTTATGATTTCCACAATCCGAACAACAAACGGAACGTTTGTGTTGTTCCCATAATTATTTTCAGTAGTTTTCAGTTCATATATATTTATTATTGAGAAGAAAAAATTGCGGAAAACAAGAAGATTGTGACAACCAAATTTTTACGCACAAAGAAGAGTAAAAAATTATAATTTACTTCGCTTTTTTTTTATTTTGGAAATTTCCCGCCCAAATGATGCTGATAGGAGCATCATTTCTTTCTTGCATTCTTAAACACTGATTAATTTAAAACATTTTTCTTCTGTCAACTCCATAATACTACCTAAAACACAACAAACCCACAAAAGGGAGGACAAAAAATAAATAATTTAATTCTCCCGCATAAGTTTGTTTGCCGTTTTGTTTAGATTCGTCCAAACCTGCAAACGCATTCGCGCACCGTCCAAATTAATGTTCCGATTACCGTTCGGTTCGTTGTTCTGCTTGCGCCTCGGTTTGTTATTCAGGTGTGTACGAAGCTTTTACAATAAGCATATTAATATGAACTATATCTTATGAAAGGAGAGTTATGTAACTATAATTAACGACTTAACGTTACGTTAGTAGATTCCATTTACTATTTACACATATTTTCTTGGAACATTAGATAATTAACTATCGGGATATGATGACCCTATACTTCGCAGGTTGTGCGCAACTGGATACAACCAAATAACTTGGAGCTGTTACTCTGGCCAGCAAAAAGCCCAGATTTTAACATTATCGAAAATGTTTGGGCTCGAATACTTGCTGTTATCCGAAGACAACAAGGGGCCAAATTTTAGAGTTTTTAGAATGGAAGGAACTCGTTACGAAAATAATCACATATGTCCTAAAAAAACGAAGTGGTTATTTTTCTGTGAATGTGTGGGGTTGGGTTAGCGCGCGGGGTCCTGGAGTTTGTTGGGCTATCGATGGACGTCTTGATTCTGCTGCGTATTTAGATATTTTGGAAACTATTATGAAACCTTCAGTCGAAGTGTTTTATCCAGACGAAGATTATATTTTCCAACAAGTAAATATTCTTATTTCACTATACTTTCTCCAAAAATAGTTCGGGATCTGTTGAATTAACATTTTCATAATGTATTTTTTGTTGTTAAAGGACAACGCCCCTATTCATACTTCGCGGGTTGTGCGCAATTGGATACGAGAAAATAACTTGAGCTGTTACCCTGGCCATCAAAAAGCCCAGATTTTAACATTATACCAGTAAACCGTAATGCACTAATTGCAGCCATTGATACCGCATGGGAAACGATTAATATTAATTATATTGATACCTTGATAGCGTCAATGAGCAGACGCCTCCAAGAATGTATCAATAATAATGGAGGTCACACCCATTATTGATTTCTTATATTTATTTATATAGTAATACCTTTATTAATAAAAAAAAAACGTTTTCATTTAATTTTAAACTATAACTTGGTATCTTAATTATAATTATGTAATAAATTCTTGTCAAAAACTAAATATATACGTTGACAATAAGAATTGCCTTAGTTTTTATTTTCACTTTTTATATTAACTACAGAAAAAAATGAAACGTCATAAAATATACATTTTGTAAGGACTAAATATTATGAATAGAGAGTTTAATGATTTTAATAACTTACAATAATTAGTAGATTAGATTTATTTAAAAATAAGTAATAATCAGTTAACCCAAATAACCATATTTAGTTTTTTGATTTAATTTATAAGTATTGCTTGTAGACGTTTTTTAAATCAAAAATTATTTCTAATTTTATTTTGTAAACATTTCATAAACAAAATTTGGATTCGATAATTAATCGAGCTATGGTGTTTAATTAGCGATACCTTCAAATATATTCTTTAAAAGAGAAAAAAATTAAGTAAGCAACGTAAATTACTTACTTTCTAAAACGTGCTTACTGTAATGATTTATTCTACAGTCCTTCTATAAGGTAACCCCCTGCTGAGACTACCTGCTGTTAGAATTGTAAATGATACCCTTAAACCCGCTTCACAATGTGCAAAATTTTGTTTACAGAAATTGTGGTGCCCAAGTTTTAAATTTCATGAGTGTACCTCGGCACTAAAGTTATTTTTCATGACTCACGTGTTTGATTTAGTGCCTTGATACATAAATAACTATTGACGAAATATTTTTTATTATGACGGTTGGCACAGCATGTCAAATGATTTTGTCAAATAATGTAATGTACCTACTTAATTAATAACATAAATTCTGGTATAACCAGTTCATTAAAATGAACAATCACATCCCTATGTTCAATTTAAAGAGTCCATGTCAATCAATAGCAAAACAATTATACTGAAATTTATAGTTTTTACAACTTTTTATTAAATGTGTAAAAATTGAAGCCCATATACCTTGAGTGACATTTATGTATTCGTATGGTACATTATACAAATATTGTTTGACTTGTGATGTAGGTGTTATGTATGGTGCTCCAGAAGATCAGTATAAACCTGTATAGTGTGGTGACATACTACGTAACGAATAAATTAATTTTTGGTATTATTATTCCTTTTATGAAAATTTAGAAATTTGTTGTAAAAATATACTAGAAATTTCGTAAAATTGTTATCGGCAATGCATAACAAATGCGAATGTGAAAAAAAACCTTGAAACTGCAGCATTAACTTTAACATTAAGACTACCACTCTCAAAACTTTGTCATCAAAATGCAATATGTCGTAATAAACAATTTCACTAGAAAGTGAGTCCCGTGGTGGCAAGAACAAGCATAATCTCATAAACACAAATAATTATGAGTGTCAAGAATACGTGTAATTGCATTTCCTAATTTTCTAAACACCAACGCTGTAAAATACTTTTTGCGATTCTGGTGTCGGATTTCTGAGGAAAAAGGGAATTTTCCATCTCTTTTCGTTTTGGAGAGAACCAAAATGTAAACTTGTTTCTTTTATATTTTTTTCAATTTTTAGCTTTCCGAGTGAACGGCATAAACATGTTAATAATGTTACTACTATTTTATTATGCTGGGTTTGATTAGATATTTGGTTTTATTAATAGCTACTACATTTTGCTTTTAGAACGGTTAATATTTTATTTCAAAGGAAAAAACCATAGTTGGCTTTGACATCATTAAACTCTAGCATTTCTTCCCAACTTCACAAAAGCCATACTTATAAAAACTTCGTTCTTAAGGGTTATTAGTTGGCTTTTACAGTTTTAAAATCACAAATCTATACTCAGTATACTATTGGCGCGGAGTAATAAACCTGTCAGAATTATCGAATCTCCCGTATTGCAAAGTGGCGTAGGTACCTGATACATTTGGAAAATCATATTTTTAGTAGGTAAATATATTATAATAGTAAAATCTACCTTGATATGAATTATTGGGTGGTTTTTTTTTATCGTTTCAATCCTTACTTTGTGGAATCTATTTTTCATAGTAAATAATTTAATTCGAAAGCAATATTCCACCGTATCTTGGTATAATACCCACATCTACGGCTATGATTCTCGTTTCGTCAGTACCTGGGCTGATGGGCAATGTGTTCACACAGGTTAAACTATTGTTCTCGGAGACCCTAGATGGGTCGATATGCTGCAAGAGCGGCACAATGATCGTATTTTGGGTTAGAAGGTTATTGTGTTTTTACTTAACCGTAGAAGTACCGCTTTCACAAGAAAATAAAGAATTATTTCAAGCAATTATGATTTATTACTCCGCGCCAATAGTATACACGAGACTTTAGAAGGCCAAGACTTACTCAAAGTAACAAACCACTAATTGGTTTTGTTTTGTTTTGAATAATCATAGTTAGCTAGATTTTTTTTTAAATTATAACAACGGTTGTTCCAAATTTTTAATTTTTAAATATAACACCATCGAACCATATATTTTTAAAAAGTTCACATTCACCTTGAAAGTGAGGGCATATCATCATTTTGAAAGCGTAATAAACGATTTTGTTTCCTTTTAATCGTTTACACTCCAAAAGTGGTTTTCAAAATTGTAAAAAAAGTCTCATTGACCCAATTGTACGCAGATTGCAATAAACTACAAATTTATGTTATTACGAATGACCAGTAACATACATTAATGAAATACGTGTAGAAAAATCAATCATAAAGCTTATTTTCACTTTACTTAGGTATTTAAGGAATTGTTTATGCAAATTTTGCTAATCATCATGTATTCATTTTAATAGTTTCGTCAGGATACAGAATAATTAAATTATGCACTGGTTCTACCTCAATTTGTTTTCGTGCCATAAATATTTCAACAAATTATTTAATTTGACAAAAAAACACATTTAAAATTCTTCTGTTTTTTTGTTAACATCACGATTAAATTCAACATACCTATAGCGAAAGAAATAGAGTTTGGTATCCGTATTCAATACAAAAATCCAGTATTTAATACATTTGATTGGCGTCAAACATAACAAAATGGAAATTTTGCTTATCTTTACGATATTATTTTAATGTTCGAGATAAAGGTTATTACGTTATTTTATTTTCTTTTGTCTACCGGTAATTATAATTAAATTCTGACATTTACATTCGGGATTTCGAAGAGAATCAACACAAAACATACCTATTTGGTTTAGGTTGCATTTCTTGTCAGAAATATTTTTCTGATAATCAATGATATGTACAACTCAATAATAAAACTTCAATTTTCACTCTTCTCATTTGCGTAAAAAATGAAATTCACATGTATGAAAATATATATATAAATAACACTATTGGTTGATAATCATGATAAAATGTTACCTTTTGGCAATTTTGCTGCGTTTTTCTGCACAATCGTCGATGTATTCTTCTGCAACGGTAGACGAACGCCAACCGCCATACCAAATATGGGCATGTTGAGATCCCTAAATATGGCCTTTATACTAAGTTACGTTCTTGAGAAGTTATGAGACTTCAAAATGGATAAGTTTTAATTAAAAAAAAAAATGAATATTTCATTAATACTTCGACTCAGGGAAACCACATTTTGGTACAAATTTTAAGTGTTCCATGAGTATTAATCAATGATAAGTAAAAAGCTTTTTTTGGAGATCCGATTTAATTTTGGTGCACTGTAAAGTGTAGTTTTGATTTATTTTCATTCTAGCAACTTGTTCTTACCAACACTAAGATTTTCTAATCTAAAAATAAATAAACTGCTACCACTAATCATCTCCGGATTCACAATGGATGTCAGTTCAATCTGACAAAAAAGGCTGCACACGAAATTCCGAACTTCATATATTGATAGTGACCACCACATTTTTATACCCCAACTATTCATTTTAAAACTATGTATAACATTTTTTACGTTATTACGACAACGGTCATACCACGTTGAAAGCACTGGTTCTCGTTTGATCACCGAAGTTAAGCAATGTCGCGCGCGGTAAGTGCCTGGGATGACCACTTCGCTACGCATTTTACACAAAAACAGCAAATTTCTTTATTTTATTATAGATTGCCGAATTGATTTCTTTTGGTCGGATAGAAACTTATACTTGTTAATATAAGTAAATTTTGGTAAAGCTATAAGCCGGGTTGAAATAACATTAGTAGGCGTACAACAAGTGGTTGGGTATAAGCAGGTCCTATTTGAAAATGCGCTTATGATGCACCATTCTTAGCAATATCCTTTTGCACATTATTATAATAATAAGACTCGTTTACGTTTGAGTACTAAGCAAAAAAAGTTCACGTTCATATAATTTGGTATCATTTGTATAATGAAAAATATTGTGGCAGAACAAATCTTAAAATGATTTTTTAAATGATAAGATCTTTATGATTTAAGTAATTAGAAATTACTAGTTATTATGCAATGTTTAAATTACATATACACATTATTTATATATTTTTTTTCAGTATGTTTATTAGTTTCTGAAAAAATAAATGAAAAATTATAGAGAATTAAAAAAATTGGGTTTCTTAACGTAAAAGTGGCATGGTTTTATGTAAAAAACATTTGACTATAATGCACGTGGTGAACAAATTTGTAAAATCTACTATTTTTCGGCACTTTTTCTAAATAATATGTATGTCACCAACACGAATAGTAGTTTGTGATTCTTTGAATATTTTGGTGCGTAATAATCCTGCGATAAATTTGAGATGCAAAACATAGCAAACATCTGATAAAAATTTTGACATACCCCTTAGTAATTATGAACGGAATTTAAACGGGGTAAAACTTTCTGCTTTATGGTAGATCCCATACAATACCTTTTCTTGCATCTTTCAGCATAATAGCAGCAACCAACCTAGAAAGACGTCCAGATAGTAAACATAGCCCATTGTATAAACTATTTAATTGAGAGTAACCATAATTCTGCTTTTTGGTTGCTGTTTAAAGAAGATGAGGGGTTTGAGATGAAAAGTGGAATAAGATCTACGATTCAGTCTTTATGTAATATTTGGAACATGTGATTCAATATTTACACACCAGATGTTGTCAATGACGATATGAATGATGATGCCGTCCTTGGAATAATGTCCATCGGTTCAGGGGTTTCTCAATTGGAACAAATTACTGCTGCAATAAATACTCCATTAATCTCTCTTGTAATGTTTAAAAAATTTTAGGTTGAGTTGGAGCGACATTTGGGACGAAACCGCTTTAGATGGTATGGAAAGAAGCAGCAGTGGAAAACCGTAGATTCAATTTTGAAACTGGACACGTAGATGAGAATGGTTCCCCCTTGGATTACTGGGGGGGCTGATGGTAGCTGGGGCAAAGAGCTCATATGGATCAAACTATTACTCACTTTAAGGAACTGCTGCTGTGGTAGGATATAAAACTAAAATGTTTTATAAGTGTTGAGGTTAGAAACAATTTTTATAACTTGTAAAATTACTTAAAAATGTTACTTTAAACGCCGTGGTGTTCGCATGCGCTCTGTCTCTAATGACGCTTAGGGTATAACTATTTATAACAACAACGCCTAGTGTTTCTCTCGAATATTTTGCATATTTTACAGAGTTTTCCGCATTCGAACACCACGAAAATACGGACCACGTGAATACAGGAGACGAAATTACTACAGCGACATTACATAATTACCACGAACTTCTTTTGTCTGGGTAAAATGGCTACTTTGTTTCCGTTATGCGAGTTGTGAGTGTTGAAGACGGCACCCAATTTTAGAAACCGTACGAGCCTGTCATCAACCACACCCGCTTCGTATCTTCCCGCCTTCGTAGCTACCTACCAGAGTTGTACCAGGTATTGTGTCTGTCTGTTATTTTGCTTGGACGAAAACCAGTTAAAAATCGACTTTGACCTTGCCGCCGAACATAAACAAAGATCATCCTGTCGCTGACTGCGTCGTAACTTTAGTGTGCCCAATTAGAGGGTACTGCGACGTCAGCCCGTTACGATTCGCTTTTTCTGTATTTGTGCAAATGTGTGTTATTGTTATGTCGTAAAATAAACTTAATTTGTGACTTGTTTTCAGTGCGAGTATTTTATTGTAGCCCTAAGTACCAGTACATTAACCGTTCTATCTTGCAGAAATGTAAAGCATATCTTTATTAAAAGATAGTGGCGCCGGGCTTTGACAACCAATATTTGAGAGACGGTTTCTTTCAGTATCTTGACTAATATCTTGAACACACGCCTCCGCACTTTAGTGACCTAGCCGGTTGATACGAATTGCAACCCCCGTCAAATGCAATTTTATATCGGGTTCAATGAAATAATTATCTTTTATTCTCTCTCTCTCTCTACTATTTTAATTTTACATTCGTTGAGAATCCTAAACTTGGTCTATCTGTATATTGTGTATTGCGTGGGTGGTTGTCGACGAATATAACTGGCTATTACTGTTATCTTTGAAATTATTTTGTTGATTTCCCTCTCATTCTGTGGAATTCGTACGTTTTAGGGGTTTTGGTTGCCATTCTATCTTTGCATCATGTGGAAAATTTTACGTAAACTCGTTACTCAAAAATGAACTAATCTTTTGAATTGGAATCTCGTGGGTTCGATTCCGGAAGATAAAGTTGAATGCTTACGTAAATCAGTACAAAGCACTTAAAACTTGAACAAAAACCAAACGTTACCTATAGTGAAAGTAAGAACTTTATTTTCGGATGATGAAACTGCGGTGAATGCTGCCATTAAAGAACTTCAAGATACTTTGACTGACTTTGACGGTGATTTTTCTACCTCCTGTCTTCAAACGTGTTAGTTATTTTTGTATGTGCATATTGAACGACGTAGCCTGATGATGACAACCTACATCTGAGGACGAAACCCAGATACAACGAAAACTCGCTTTGACTTTAACTAACCTTAAACAGGACTATAACTCTTGAAACTTAAGAAAACTAAACCAGTCTCTTTTCCAAACTGCCTTAATAACTTCTAGTCCGAAACCTGTTAATTTCGCTTCGACTCAAAGGTAATACGTTGCTATCCTCGTCAGATTCTGAACCGGATTGTGATCCAGTTTTATCAAATACATCTAGAATCTTGTCATGGAAACCTTTTCCTATTGCTAAATGGAATGTGACCTTTTCTGGAGACGGCTCTATGTCGTCACTGACTTTCTGATTCGCGTAGAGGAACTTTGCGGAGCTCGAGGAGTTACGACTCCGACAACTTTTTGCTGCAGTTCCAGAACTTTTGACTGGAAAAGCGTTACTTCTATACCGGGTTCAATCGTGAATCATTACGTTCTTGGGGGGATGTGGTCACCTTACTAAAATCCGGAATTTTTGCCTTTAGACTACGATGAGCGATTGCTGACTGAAGTTAAAAGCTCGAACTATGGAGCAAAAGAAACTATTAGGAATTTATGTTTCGGTTATGAGTAGTCTTTTCTAAAGCTCACTGGAGCTCTACCTGAAACCAAGCAGCTCTTTATTATTAGGACGTAATCTCACTCCCTTTCTACCAATCGGCTTTAGGGCTGACAGAGGTTAGTACCATCTCTCAATTACTTACTATGAGGAGACAGTTGGAGCTCAGTAAGTGGTCCATTGACAACTATACACACAATACACAAATTTGTAACGTACAAATTATACAGATAAACTGAGTTTGAGATTCTCGAGGAATGTAAATTAAAATAGGAGAGAGAGAGAATAAACAGATGAGTATTTCATTGAACCCGATATGCCATTCGTATTCGACGGTGCAATTCGTATCCAACCGGCTAGGTCACTAAGGTGCGGGAGGCGTGTGTTCAAAGATATTAATCAAGATACTGAAAGGACCGTCTCAAATATTGGTTGTCAAAGCCCGGCGCCTCTATCTTTTTATAAATAGGTGCTACATTTCCGCAAGATAGAACGGTTGATGTACTCGTACTTAGGGCTACAATAGAAACTCGCACTAAAAACAAGTCACAAATTAAGTTTATTTTACGACATAACAATAACACAATTTGCACAAATACAGGAAAACGCGAATCGTAACGGGCTGACGTCGCAGTACCCGTTTCTAATTGGGCGCACTAAAAGTTACGACGCAGTCAGCGACAGGCTGATCTTTGTTTATGTTCGGCGGCGAGGTCAAGGTCGATTTTAACTGGTTTTCGTCACGCAAAATAACAGACAGACATAATACCTTATACAACTCTGGTAGGTAGCTACGAAGGCAGATACGAAGCGGGTGTGGTTGATGAGAAGGCTTGTACGGTTTCTAGAATTGGGTGCTGTCTTCAATACTCACAACTCGCATAACGGAAACAAGGTAGCCATTTTACCAAGACAAAGAATTTCGTGGTAGTAGGAATGTCGTTGCTAGTAATTTCGTCTCCGTATTTTCGTGTCCGTATTTTTCGTGATCCGTATTTTCGTCTAAAAGAGAAACAAAGAAGATGTCATCCCCAACCGCCTTAACGCACACGCCAAACTACTTACGGTGTTTAAAACGCGGAAAACGCATAAAATATGCAAAAAATATTCGAGAAAAACACTGGGCGTTGTTGTTATAAATAGTTATACCCTAAAATATAAAGATTGATTACTACCAATGTTATCGAAAACAGTAGATTTAATTTATCTAAGCGTCATTAGAGGCAGAGCGCATGCGAACACCACGGCGTTTAAAGTAACTTTGAGCGGAACAGAACGGAAGTAACCAACAGACACCGTGAAAACGAACCAAAACCGTCCTCTATTGGCGCTCCGAATAACTCCACCAAGAATCACACCAAATTTGGCGCGATGTACAAAAAAATCAGGTAACAACAATCTTAAACTTTCAAAACAACATGATTGTTAAAAAGAATTGGTCAGATTCTTCTATAAGCATAGAAGCTGACATAGTTGCCGAAGAATTTTGTAGAAGTAAATCAACCATATGAGCTGGTGTATAATAAATTATTAACTGATGGATACAATAGCTGTTATAAAAATTTTTTTAGATTTTTACCCATATGAAAACTTAAATTGTGCAAGAGATAGAGTGCAAAATCACTTGTTAAGGGAATTATTCGGAGAAAAATTTGAAGGTTTGTTTGTTAAAAGATAAAAATCAAGAACCTTTGTAGTTACTATGAAAACACATTGAAGTAAATATGTAACAAAAGGGAAAAACAAGAAAGAAATAAAAACAAATAATTCCTTTTTATATGTAGAAATGTGTATTTTATATTATGTTTTACATAATCATGTTTCCCCAGTTGTCTGACTTGCCTAGTTGCTACAACATCACTTATTTAAATTGGTAAAAAAGTAAAATTTAAAAAAAACTTAAATTTTTAAATTTTCCATATAGTACTCAGCTAACCCGTTCATTAGAAGTTTATGGACCCGTTGAAATATTTGTTAAAAAATTTGGAATAGGGGATTGCCTGAAAAAGTTCCTGATTTAATTAAAATATTCAGCTCTTCTAGCACTTCGATTACTACCAGAAGCCGCTACCAACTTTCTTATTTTAACTGGAATGATATATTTTTTTTTTTTGTATATTTGGATTTTACGCTAAAATCTGAGTTACTTGCATGTAACACAACCTATATGAAAAATCAATAGTTTATGAGATATTCTGATTTTTTTGAAAAAATTGTTTTTGTAGTATTGTTTTCAAACGCTTGTCAATGATTTTTCAAAGAAAGTTATAGTAACAAAATTTGGGCTATACTTAGGAGGACTGTTAAGTTTTTTAAATGATGTGTAATTTGACGGATGTAAGTTGGTATAGGGACATGTTAAAGAACATTCATTATTTTTATCCTACAATTCAAAATTAAAAAAATACAGGGTGTTTTATTTAAAATAACCCAACTTTGATATAGTACGTGTTTCTGAAGCACCCTGTACAATGGAAAATATTTTTTAAAATGTGGTTTCAAATAATCTCAATATATGTATGCCTTAAGATTTCTTACATTATTTGTCGTTTTAGTGGTACAGAATAATTCGTTGATAGTGCCCCACCCTGTATAACTATTAACGAAAAGTACAAACTTGCAATAAATATTAGCTATTTATGTTACTAGTGGTGAAATGCTTGATTTTTATTAACGTAAAAACAATATTTCGTTAGGTGTAACATACAATATATTTTCAAATTAAAAAAAAAATTAAAAAAGAATTAATCCTATTTTGAATTCAAATTCTAATTGAGTGTGACCGATGTTATCATGTTTACCATTTCTAAAACAAATCTCAAATGTAGCGAAAAGTTTTACTTTTTGTAACTAATTACAAAAATTAATTTCTTGTGACCATTTTGACTCCTACTTTGATAACAAAAGCATCACTTTATATAATAAAAATAGAAAAAAAAGATTTTTATCACATTCGTTTCGTAACTGGTAACGCTGGTGGCTGGTAACACTAAGTCGTACTAAAATTAAATACTGAATTTTAAAAATGATTAAAAAGATATAACAATCACGTGAAACTAATTGTTGTAACAATGTCTCCATCAATATCAATTATAAAAAAAAGTTATTAGAAATTTTATTGTCTGTACTTTTTGTTTAAACTTTTTTTAAATGCAATTTGTCTTAAATGGATATTTTTTCCACTTTTCTATCCAAGTCATTAATTTATTTTATTCTTGAAGCAAAATGTTTTATGTCGCCGCACACTTTCAATAGTCTATTACACATTTGTTAGTATCAGAACGATGTGGAGTTCTGAAAAAACGCTTGTTTATTTAAATTTTTAGTTTGGCAGTGAAAAATATTATTGAAAAACTAGAAACAGTACTAAAAATTAATTGTTCTGGGTTGTATCTGCTATATATAATATAAGACGACAATATATTTATGAAATAAAATTGTGAAATTTGAAATAGAAATTAGGTTATTAAAAGAATTGTTGACACCAATTTATTTTACATGTATAATGTAACAATGTAATTTGCAAATTAGATGTATTGTATTTTATTAATGTGTTTAAGTTTTTTATGCGTATTATTTCACAAATTGAAAAAAATGGTAAAAGTAACAATAAATGGAAAAATTAAACATTCAGATGACATGTGTAGTAATACCGGATATCTTGCACACTTTATTAAATAATTATTTTTTCCATTGTAATTTTTTAATCTGAAAACCAGAATTTGTCGTAATTTATTTTATTTATTTATGAGTTTATTCCATTATGCATAATAATAATAATTCAGGTAGTTTTTTTTATTTTAAAGCGAAGAGAATGTTTTAGTATCAATGCAAAAAAATAAAACGAATTTTTTAATGTAATTTAATGTTTATTGTCTATACTTGACTTGAATGTGAGTGGTAGCAATACGTCATTCTATAGGATCTTTGTTTATAGGATTGTTGGAGATAAATGATTATGAATGTATTATAGGAATTTAAGAAGTATTTGTGGAAGTCTTCTACTGAAGCAAGCCGAATTGCAATACTGTTATGATAAAATCAAGTCTATGACAATTGGAATTTTCTATATCTTAAATTGATTGTAGAACATAAAAAATTTTATAGCGCTTTTAATTCTTTTGAAAACCCAGACAATGCGTGTGTAAATAATTGTCAACATCTACACATGCTATCATCATCTTAGAAATTAGTTAATTTCTCATATTTATTTACTAGTAGATACTTCTCCGATATCTACTGATGTAATTAAACTCAACCTAGACATAATTCTGCTTCAATACTTTCTACAAGCTCTACATAGCCTTGTTATTATTATTCAATGGATTAAATGGAGCGATGCATTTGGAAATTCAGTAATATTTTCGTAATGAAAGTACCTATTGTCATTATTTGTGGCTATTACTTGTAGTTAACCAAACGGTGTAAATATTTACGACAATCACTTATTCTACTTCTGGTTGTAACGTAACTTCAAATACGCACAAATTTATTTCCGTCAAGTACTAAACGGTTATTTTACACTTCTGGTGGTTAAAAAGTTACGATGTCATTATAGTAACACAACGAGGTTGGGTTTGAAGTGAAATCTAATCGTAATAGTACTTTATTTCATAAGTTAGTTATTTGCAAATAATTATAAATATGGTTTAAATATAGCTACTTATTTATCTTATGTTTGGAATAAATGCTAAAATAATTTAAAAATCAAAGAGTGTTGCTTGATAGTAGTTTATATTTTATTTATTTATTTATATGGTACATTTTCATTATTGTATTGTGATGTAAGTATCATGTATGGTGCCCCAGAAGATCAGTAATGACAGTACCTGTATAATGTGATGACGGTTTAAGAAAACCACAAAAACCTAAATATGCCAACCTCTACCCACCTTAGTATTTATTGGTAATAATATTGATTGAGTGTGTAAACATTATAGAAGGTAAATAAGATCATAAAATATAACATAAGTAAAATGTGTGTCTTGCGACATCTCAAGTAAACAGAGTGTGAATAGTAGTAAACTAAGGAAATGCTAAAGTTAACGCAACACATGTGTGAAAGCGAAAGCGTTATCTAAGAACAGCTAATCCTTGAAACACACGCTGTCGATAAAGCCAAGTATAACTTGGACAGAAGCACAAACTGCAAAAGTTATACAATTCACACGTGTCAATGTTTAGATTAAGATGTCAAAACATTTTACTTATGTTCATTAAGTTACACGAGAGCTTAAAAAAGACCAAACGCCGTCTTGTACCGGTGGTCGGATAAAGAATGCAAAGTGTTGTATCTTGGAAACTATTCGTCGTAGAGACTTGCGGTAAAAAAATATATGACTAAAGTGGCAAATAAAACCATGGAAATTATTTTCAGAATTCCAAGATAGTTGCCAAGGGGCGCAACCGCCATATTAAACCTTTAAAGTAATTTTTCATTGAAATTCACATAGTAAATGTACACTAATGAAATTTAAAACTTGGACACCACAATTTCTGTAAACAAAAGTTTGCACATTGTGAAGCGGGCTTAAGGGTATCATTTACAATTCTAACAGCAGGTAGTCTCAGCAGGGGATATCTTATAGAAGGACTGTAGAATGAATCATTACACTAAGCACGTTTTAGAAAATAGGTAATTTACGTTGCTTACTTAATTTTTTCTTTAAAGAATATATTTGAAGGTATCGCTAATTAAACACCATAGCTCGATTAATTATCGAATCAAAATTTTGTTTAGGAAATGTTTACAAAATAAAATTAGAAATAATTTTGATTTAAAAAACGTCTACAAGCAATAACTTTTAAATTAAATCAAAAAACTAAACATGGTTATTTGGGTTGACTGATTATTACTTATTTTTAAATAAATCTAACCTACTAATTATTGTAAGTTATTAAAAAAAAATCATTAAACTCTCTATTCATAATATTTAGTCCTTACAAAATGTATATTTTATGACGTTTCATTTTTTTCTGTAGTTAATATAAAAGTGAAAATAAAAACTAAGGCAATTCTTATTGTCAACGTATATATTTAGTTTTTTGACAAGAATTTATTACATAATTATAATTAAGATACCAAGTTATAGTTTAAAATTAAATGAAAATTTTGTTTTTTTAAATAAAGGTATTACTATATAAATAAATATAAGAAATCAATAATGGGTGTGACCTCCATTATTATTGATACATTCTTGGAGGCGTCTGCTCATTGACGCTATCAAGGTATCAATATAATTAATATTAATCGTTTCCCATGCGGTATCAATGGCTGCAATTAGTGCATTACGGTTTACTGGTATAAAATTTGGCCCTTGTTGTCTTCGGATAACAGCAAGTATTCGAGCCCAAACATTTTCGATAATGTTAAAATCTGGGCTTTTTGCTGGCCAGGGTAACAGCTCCAAGTTATTTGCTTGTATCCAGTTGCGCACAACCTGCGAAGTATAGGGTCATCATATCCCGATAGTTAATTATCGAATGTTCCAAGAAAATATGTGTAAATAGTAAATGGAATCTACTAACGTAACGTTAAGTCGTTAATTATAGTTACATAACTCTCCTTTCATAAGATATAGTTCATATTAATATGCTTATTGTAAAGCTTCGTACACACCTGAACAACAAACCGAGGAACAAACAGAACAACGAACCGAACGGCAATCGGAACATTAATTTGGACGGTGCTACGTACGAATTTTAGAACAGATTCGCAAGTCCTGATTGTTCCACGAACGGTTTGCGGCGTTCCCGCAACTTGTCGGTTTTTTCTCCGACATCAAAGAAAATGCGCGCGAATGCGTTTGCAGGTTTGGACGAATCTAAACAAAACGGCGAACAAACTTATGCGGGAGAATTAAATTATTTATTTTTGTCCTCCTCTTTTGTGGGTTTGTTGTGTTTTAGGTAATATTATGGAGTTGACAGAAGAAAAATGTTTTAAATTAATCAGTGTTTAAGAATGCAAGAAAAAAATGATGTCCCTATTAGCATCATTTGGGCGGAAATTTCCAAAATAAAAAAAGCGAAGTAAATTATAATTTTTACTCTTTTTGTGCGTAAAAATTTGGTTGGCACTATCTTCTTGTTTTCCGCAATTTTCTCTTCTCAATAATAAATATATATGAACTGAAAACTACTGAAAATAATTATGGGAACAGCACAAACGTTCCGTTTGTTGTTCGGATTGTGGAAATCATAAAAGATCGTTTGTCGTTCTGTTTGACTTTCGGTTCGTTGTTATGTTTGTTGCTCGGTTTGTTGTTCAGGTGTGTACGAAGCTTTACAACTTAAGCAACAATTTTTGGCGAATAAAGATTAGTTTGTGATGTAATATTAGAAACACAAATTTATATCATATCAAATTTATGACAACTTAAAAACCAAGAACGTGTATGTTATTGCTAAGAAATTATTAAGGAAAAAGCGCAATTGCAGTGTAAATATTTATAATTAGATATTTTCGAAAGTTTATAAGTCCTCTATTGTAATCTTAATACTTAAAAGAAAATCCTGTCCATTAGCATTATAAGGAAATGGCTTTTACTTTATGAATAAGTTTCAATAACAATAGAATATCCTTGCTTGTTTAATTTACTTCCTTTGAGTCATATTGCTCTAAGGGTTGTTACATTGGTCATTAGAAGTATGTAATAAATAAACAATTACCTACTGTTTGAGAAGGGGTAGTGTGAACCAATAAATAAAGTAAGAAATGTAAATTCCATTTTAGTTTAAAATTTCAAGTGTTGTGAAAATGCCACCTCATCTCGGTGCTGATTTGAAAGCGCGGATTGTTTCGGAATTAGCGGCGGCCGTAGCGTGCGTGAAATTTCACGTATGTTAGATATACCAAAAAGCACCGTAGGGCATTACCGAGTAAAATGGAATCTTGAACACACTTTGGAAAGAGCCATCGGAAGTGGTAGACCTAAAGTATCTACACGTGCTCAAGATCTCGAGTTGTTTCATTACGTAACAGAACAACCATTTGCTACATACTCAGGGCTATAGCAGATACACATTTTCCCGGATGCCGTATAACTGCACAAAAAGATTAAAGGAGATGGGAATAAAGAAGTATAATGCTGCTGCGAAAGAAGTTCTCAGTGACGAAAATATGAGACGTCGTCTGGAATTTGCAAGGCGATATGTGAACGAACCTTTGGAATTTTGGAATCGAGTGATTTTTAGCGACGAAAAAACGTTCAATAGCCGCAACGATGGACCACTAAAAGTTTTTAGAATGGAAGGAACTCGTTACGAAAATAATCACATATGTCCTAAAAAACGAAGTGGTTATTTTTCTGTGAATGTGTGGGTTGGGTTAGCGCGCAGGGTCCAGGAGTTTGTTGGGCTATCGATGGACGTCTTGATTCTGCTGCGTATTTAGATATTTTGGAAACTATTATGAAACCTTCAGTCGAAGTGTTTTATCCAGACGAAGATTATATTTTCCAACAAGTAAGTATTTTTATTTCACTATACTTTCTCCAAAAAATATTTCGGGATCTGTTGAATTAACATTTTTATTTTTGTTGTTAAAGGACAACGCCCCTATTCATACTTCGCGGGTTGTGCGCAATTGGATACGAGAAAATAACTTGGAGCTGTTACCCTGGCCAGCAAAAAGCCCAGATTTTAACATTATCGAAAATGTTTGGGCTCGAATACTTTCTGTTATCCGAAGACAACAAGGGCCAAATTTTATACCAGTAAACCGTAATGCACTAATTGCAGCCATTGATACCGCATGGGAAACGATTAATATTAATTATATTGATACCTTGATAGCGTCAATGAGCAGACGCCTCCAAGAATGTATCAATAATAATGGAGGTCACACCCATTATTGATTTCTTATATTTATTTATATAGTAATACCTTTATTTAAAAAAAAAGTTTTCATTTAATTTTAAACTATAACTTGGTATCTTAATTATAATTATGTAATAAATTCTTGTCAAAAACTAATATATACGTTGACAATAAGAATTGCCTTAGTTTTTATTTTCACTTTTATATTAACTACAGAAAAAATGAAACGTCATAAAATATACATTTTGTAAGGACTAAATATTATGAATAGAGAGTTTAATGATTTTTTTAAATAACTTACAATAATTAGTAGGTTAGATTTATTTAAAAATAAGTAATAATCAGTCAACCCAAATAACCATGTTTAGTTTTTGATTTAATTTAAAAGTTATTGCTTGTAGACGTTTTTAAATCAAAATTATTTCTAATTTTATTTTGTAAACATTTCCTAAACAAAATTTTGATTCGATAATTAATCGAGCTATGGTGTTTAATTAGCGATACCTTCAAATATATTCTTTAAAGAAAAAAATTAAGTAAGCAACGTAAATTACCTATTTTCTAAAACGTGCTTAGTGTAATGATTTATTCTACAGTCCTTCTATAAGATAACCCCTGCTGAGACTACCTGCTGTTAGAATTGTAAATGATACCCTTAAGCCCGCTTCACAATGTGCAAACTTTTGTTTACAGAAATTGTGGTGTCCAAGTTTTAAATTTTATGAGTGTACTAAAAAAATATATGTTCTTAAAAGCTAAGCTTTATTCGAGTAATTTTTGTTTAACTCTTTTGACGTGTCTATTAAAATAAAAGTTACACTGTCACTTTAAGCATAATTTTAATATTTGTTGACAAGTTGATTTAATGCATTTGTTTTTCCTCCATGGCCTAATCTTTCTTATTCTGCCTACCTTGCACTTGTATATATTATAATATGCATTGATTATTATCTCCTTACACATTTTTTTTTAAAATATTTAAACTAACAATACTTTTATTATTTGAATTTTGAAAAAAGACAAATAAAAACAATAATTACCGGTGTAATAGCGTCTTTTTCAAATTTTATGATTACTAAATTTTCTTTCTTCGATATTTAAGGTTAGGAATAAAATATCGAGATACGGTTTTTACTAACCTATTTAGGTGTCATTTTACTACATTTTCATGGAAAAAAAGTCATATTATTGCATTTAAATTATTAGAGAATTTTGCAATTTTCTGTTGTTATATCAAAAAACGCCCTCTAGCGGCATCACTAAAAATTAAGTATATTACAGGTAAGATGGGTTTGATGGAACAATAAATGCTTTTGTCAACGACACCAAGTTTGTTGAAATCCGTTCAGTCGTTTAGGAGTTACAACTGTTTATTTAAAAAAAACATTAAAGGTCCTCCACCACTTTATTTTAATAGATACGTCAAAAGAGTTAAATAAAAATTATTTAAATAAAGCTTAGTTTTTTTAAAACATATATTTTTTTAGTACATTTACTAGGTGGATTTCAATGAAAAATTACTTTAAAAGTTTAATATGGCGGTTGCGCCCCTTGGCGACCATCTTGGAAATCTGAATATAATTTCCACGATTTTTTTTAGCCACTTTAATTATATATTTTTTACCGCAAGTCTCTACGACAAATAGTTTCTGAGATACAACACTTTACATTCTTATCTGACCGCCCGGTACAGTCGTATACCGCACTTAAGAATACACCTCTGATGAGCTTACAATAAGAGCGAAATGCTGCATCAGGTGTTCTTTCGTTGCGTGTGTGCTTCTGTACAAGTTATACTTGGCTTTATCGACAACGTGTGTTTCAAGCATTAAAGCTATCGTTTAGATAGCACTTGCACTTTAACACACACATGTCGTTACCGTTAACTGTTGGCATTTTTCTTAGTTTATAAAATATAACGTATAATATAATATATCAACATATGTTACTTGTATTTTGTAATTTCACAAATAAAGCAGCGACTATTAACTTAAAAGCTATGTTCGTTATGTTAAAGAGGATACTAATTACACTATTATTAAAACTATAATACTAGAACAACTTTAAATTTTAACAAATTTGATATTTTTTCAAAACTAGAATACCCAAAAAATTAAACAAAAGTATATTGTATCAAAAATATAGGAAAAACTTATGTTTATAACATTTTTTTCTTTTATGACTTTTTCATAGTACATGCAAATGAGAAAGATCTTAACAAACTGAAGAAAATATTAATACCCGATTTATGCCAATAATTGAATACATTAAATTTTTTGACAAAATTTGTTTTATTATTACTAAAATCATTGTCATGAACTTATATTAATAAAAATTATCCGCTTTTCTATTAGCGAAAGAGCAGGGTCGTACTGATCCTGTGATTGGTTTTGTAACGCTCTATATAAAACATAATAACGTTTCTCAGTTTACTGAATTTTGAGCAGTCAATTTAATTTGCGGACAATTTTAAAAATAAAACAAATCGATTGTTCCTCCTTGTTCAGTCAGACATGAGTAGAGTTTGAAACATTGCATAGTTCACCTCAACCACTAGAATACCTATCCGTAAACCAACATTTCTAAGATATCTCTCTCTAGCGCGTCGCATAATGTCTACTATGAGAGAGACCACACCAGCAAACAGTATTCGGTTATAGAACGCACCATCGAGCAATAGAGAAATGTTGATTGATCGGATGCTTTTGAGGTCACGCGTATTTTGCTTAATAAAACCGAGTTGTCTGTAAGCACGTAAAACCACTTCTTGATATGAGCAGCCCAGTTTCAAACGTGTTGTCACAATTACAACCTTAAGTCTTTTACAGTTGTTATTGTAGATAATTCTTGGTCGTGAAGAGCTTCTGTTCTTGATGTACGATAGCAACTGGTGACGCCACGCAAAAAAACCATTTAAATCACTTTGAAGCAAGTTATAGTGGTCGATGTCATGGATTGAGTTTAAAGACTTTAAAATCGTCTGCGTACATTAAAACTAAGAAGTTAATAAATAATTCACTTAAATCGTTCACAAACAAAACATGGGTCCTAGGTGGAACCCAGCGGCACACACAGTAACTGCACTGCACGCACCACATAACTCACTATTTTTTACATGCTAGGTACAATTGAATAAATAGGACTCGAACAAGTACAGCAGAGTGCCACAAAACCTAAATCTTTTGAGCTGTTCAGTAATAAAACGTGATCAACTCTGTCGAAGGCCTTAGTAAAGTTGCTGTATAATAAAATTAAAACTTTCGCTGTAACCGCCTAAACGTTGTTCGTTGGCATCATCGAAACGTGATAAGGCGGTAAGGATAGAAACAAAAGTCAGCGAAGTTTCTACAAACCTTATAATGGAAAATCATCAATATTGCTATTGCCTTCTCCCAGACTGCTTACATAAGACCAAAATAGCTTCAGATTATTGATGATAAGAAGACTTTCATCTAAAGATGACAAGTGCAGCGTGTAATCAAGTTTAATGTTTTTTAAGGTACCTTCTTTTCGATTTTAATTTGCGGCCTATCAATAACTTTAACCACGGAGGGAACTATGACATATGTTTTGGAAGGAACTGTTTACACAAGTTCTACACACATTAATATCGCTTTCTTTACATATGATGGTGTTGGAACAAATTAGTAGATGATTACTTAAAAACAGCATGATTTTAGTTAGAAACATTTAATCTCAAAAGAGTCTCAATAAGATACCATAATTTTATTTTCTGGTATCATGAACATGTGTATTTTCTTCTCTGATGACAAGTATACCGTGCATTCTTTTGGACATAATTTGCAGTAAATCTCTAATGTCTATTGCAGAATTTACTTCCATTATTCGTCAGGTGCAATTTGAAATGCTTTAATTGAGTTAGAGGGAAAATGTCTTATAGATGTTTGACCAAATTTAAGGTAGGACTCAATGAAGACTAATCTAATGACATAATCGAGACGTGTTTAAAGTGCCGGAGCATTATCCATAATTCATATTGTTAGGAAACGGGGTTATGGGTTTAAATCTCTAAGATTTTTAACGTTTGCAACGATTTTCGATTGTTGTTTTCCAAGCGTACATAAACGTGAGCACGACCATATAAACACAGTTGGTGCCCGGTGCCGCCTAAGGGAGCTTCTCTCAAGCTCCTCGTTACGACTGAGTCAGAGAATTAGCTATTGGCCGGGTCCAGTAAACAAACTTATTTTGGGTCCGTAAAAGCGCGTTCTCAGTAGCGAGTAAAGAACGGGTTGAAAATTAATTCCGCGGTTAGTTGATATTAAATAAAAGCAACCGTCGTTAGTGAATCGAATTACAACTACGTGTCAAATTAATTCAATTTACTCCATATCCGTTAATAAACTCAAATAATAAATTTTCCGGGCATTAAGAAAATAGCTGTTATTAATTCAAAGTGTGCAGCCTCCGTTTGTCAAATACATTGATAGCTAATCCAAATACTGCCTTAAATAAATAATTTTCGATTCAATCAGTTCCGTTTTAGTTCGACAAAAATTAAAGGTTTTTTGTGAATTAGAAAAACATCGCTTCGGTTTGCAGCGCTTAAGTTTTAAAATATTGAGTATACCTACTTTCTTTATTTGTCGAAGTTAAAAGGATTCAGTGACCGCAAACAATAAAACGTGAGTATCAAGATTTGCTTAACCGGAAGAATTATGATTTAATTAAAATTTTGAAAGATAAATAATTAAACAGTATAGCTTTTCAAACCTAGATTTGTCCGTTTCGTGAAAATAACACATTTTTTGTAGGATCACCCTTGCGAAAGTGTAATTTCACAACCAATTCTGTAGAAAAAAAGGGCGTGGTAAGTATATACTAGCGCATCCCTTGCGTTTGTGTTGTACCTTAAGGTTCAGACCTTGCGTCCACATTCTTTGAATATCGTGTGGGGGTGTTGTAAGACAGCGATCTACCGCCTCTGGGTTGTTTTGAGAAATAACTACGCGCCACCCGTGTAGGTGAGACAGCGATCAAGCGCCTCGCTGACGTCTTGCATTGTTCCAATGAGAAGTCAGCCACATTAGTAGATTTCCGGTTGAAAAGCTATTATAAATTGTAAACCCGATATAAAATTCGTTCAAAGCGATAAAAACATCTTATATTTAAGAAAAACTTAATTCAAATATAACCCTTTTGTCCAAAGTATAAATAATAACACCCCGTTTAAAGCACGTAATTTCTAACAGTCCGAATTCATTGCCCCATTTTCCGTATCGTCGGAAAATAGTATCTAGTTTTTACAGAAATGGGGGTTTTGTAAATACTAGGGGTTGAGTAATCAACAGGAAACAGTTTATTATTCAGCCTTTAAGCATAAACCAGGGACGAAACAAATGCGAAGAACCCGAGTCAAGATCCCTCTCCACCAACGAACCAGAATACCCAAGAAACCTTCGCAAGTGAAGTGCTACTTGTTACTCTGTTAAATTTGTTTGTTATATTTTTTATTGTTATTGTTCATTTTCATTTTTGTGTTCTAGTCTGATGTTAATTTGTTGTAAATTTTGTTGTTAATAGAACCTGTTAATTTTTTATTCTTTAATTTTTTTTATCAAGGGACCTAAAAGAAAACATCTTCAACTGAGAAACTCAAAGTAAAGAGTAAACGTAAGTCAAAGAAAGCTTCCGACGTGATGGTAACCAAAAAGGTTTAAAATATTAAACTCTCAATAAAGCCGATATATGGTAAAACTTGTTAGGTAAGTAGTTTCCTCCATTTTCCAAATTGGTTATGCTTTAAATTGTACTCTTTTTACCAACCCATCGGGGTTGGAGGTGAGGATATAAAAATCACTCTTTTTAGAAAACCTGGGCGACATTTCGCCGTTCAAAGCGAACAATTGTATTCTAATCTTATGGGCAAAAATAACCTGTTTTAATTATGTTCAATCAATATCAGCTCTTGTAAATTAACAGGAAGGTTTGTGGGGTGTTTTATTAAGACGTTTTAAATTTTTACACGACTTTCCTTTAATCGTTTCCTACTGTTTTTAAACTTACCTAAACATTCTGGTATTTAATAATTCATTTATTAAATGCGGAGCTGTAAATGTGCGACACTTTTTAAGCGTTTCGCCCTTGTTGAGATTCCATTCAATATTCCCCAGTATCCCTCATATTTTTAACAATATCAGATACCATTGATTGATGTATTTTCAATATTTGTGCAATAACTGTTTTCAAAAACTAATTATGGGCGGGAACAGCAAAATACAAAACTAAAAAACGAACCGGATAATATAAAATGTAATAGTAATTAGACGAGTAGTATAGATATGGTGCAAAACAAATAAAAGTGGTAACGTTAACGTTAAACGAGGTAGATAAGGTAAATCGATCAACCAACCAAGGAGTCGCTACTGAATGATTTTATATCAGTTATGGACGTATGAAAAATACCATATTTACGTAGAGCAATGCTGCTGCACTACAGAGTAGGAGATGACTCAAACATGCACGCGTACGACGAGTGGGGTAGGTAGAAAGTGGTAGGAAAACGAGACCCAGATTGAGGAACGGAAAAAGATAATTTTGCCAACAATTCAGGACAATCGACAAGGTAGTGAATAAGTTTGTATAGAAAGAGAAGAGAAGAGGTGGCGCGACGACTACTTTGAATCTAGCCAAAAGATCAGATTGCGGGAAACCCCTAGTAGGGTAAATCCCATCAACGTGGTAAACTAGAAACTTTAAGAATTTGCGCTGAATGGTATCCAGAGCGTGAATATGAACTTGATACGTAGGGTTTCAAACTACTGAGGCATACTCCAGCCGAGTTCAAATGAGGGTTCTGTACAGCAAGGGAGGTAAGTTAGCGCTTAAAAAATCTCTAGAGTTTCTGGTAATAAAACCAAGAGTTTTATGTGAAGATGAAACAATGATCGAATGTGCGAAAAGAGGACAGAGACGATTCAAAAGTGACACCCAGATCTTTAAAAGCGCTAGAGCGAATAATGGAGACGTCGGAAAAATAATTGGGGACCTTGCTCTGGTATAAGAAACGATGCTGACATTTGGAAACGTTTAAATCCAAGTGGTTAAACCGACACCATTTATCAAAAAGATCAAGCCTTCTCTGAAGCACAATAGCATCAGACATATCACGTATTACCTGAAATATCTTCAGGTCATCCGCATACAGTAGGTAACGATAATCGAGAGTAGGTGCGACGTCATTGACAAATATATTGAATTATAGGGGGCCAAGAACAAAGCCTTGGGGTACACTCGAAAGGACAGTTGTTACTCAAACCAAAAACGTGAAGCTCCAAAATAAGGATCTCATGGCTCAACCGATCAAAAGCCTTACTAAAATCGGTCCTGGAAGCAGAATCCAAGGATTCAGCAAGAAACTGGTGCATAACAGTTAAATTGGTAATTGTGGAACGCCCTCTAATAAAGCCGTGTTCACAGCTGTGAAGCTTTTGGGAGATTCTAGAAACGATATGGTTACATAAGCAAAATTAAAAAAAGTTTTGGTGAAGTTACAGAGAAGCGCGATGGGACGATAGTTGAGAACATTGGATCTGTCGCTTTTTTATGAACGGGAACAATTTGAGCAGATTTTCCAATCAACAGAAATCGCGTCTCTGTTGAAGGATCAGATTTGAATATGTGAAATAACGACGTCGACAGCACAGAAATGCAGTTACGCAAGAAGAAAGCAAAGATGAGATCAGTGCCTGCGGTAAGTGTAGGCTTAACCTTTCTTATAGCGAAAAGCAGATTAGACTTGACGAAATGTTTAGGCAGAGAGATCACGTCAACAACCTGATGTTGAGATACAAAAGAGTGCAGAGCATGTACGTCTTCGCTAAAGCAGCTACTAAAAACAAGAAGCAATAAAGTTGACAACATCATTTTGGCCGTCACTGTAAGCAACAAGAATCATATTAGAGAAGGTATACCGGAGGAATTACGGACTAGATTGATATAAGACCAGAAATGATTAGGGTTAGACCTAATGTCGGTCTCAATACGCCCCCAAGAAGCATTTATGAGAAGTCTGAATATCAGTCTTTATCTTGCTGCGCAGCAGTCTAAACCGATGAAGAGAAGTAGGGTCATTAGATACCATTTATAACTGCGCCAGAGAAATTACTTCCAGCTTGATATCAGAGATCATAGCATTAGAAAAACCTGGCGGAATTTTTGTTCTGGATTTCGGAGAGGACTTAGGGATAAATGTATTGAATGAGTCATAGATAACAGAATATAGTTTCTGTAAAGAGGAATCAACGAAGGAGTCTGTCAATATAGGGGTCTATGATAGGAAAGAAAGATGTTTATATAAGGAGGCGTAGTTACCTTTTCTAAAGTTGTAGGACAAATGAAGATTATTTCCAACAAATTTGTGGAAATTGCCAGGTAAACTGTGGGAAAATCTTATGAGAAGGGTAGGATGATGGAGGCCTCGTCAACTATTGGGTCGCAGTTCCTGTCAACCAGACGTAGTTTGGATGACAATAGAAGATCAAGTAATCTATTGTGGGAATTGCGGACAAAGTTGAACCGCTCAAGAGACAGTAAGTTGCAAAAATTATTTAATTTTTGAACACGTTCGGAGGTACAACCTGAAAGGGGAGGCATATTCGGCAAAGTTAAAATCACCCAACACAACGAGATCAGGTCCATGGGTAATGTGAAGTAGCTCAAGTGCCTCAAACAGTGTAATCGCGTGATCATAAGACCCAATTTGGGATATGTAGACAGCGACAAGACAGGAATATATCACCAGATGTACTTATCAATACAGCAAAAATATTGATATCGAGAATAGACTGAAATAATGGAGAGATTGAATATAAATCTATATGCTGCATATGCACATTTACTCTTTATATACATTTCTATTTAACAGTATGTCCTCAAACAACAATTTCTTTAATTAGTATGAATAAGAACAATCTTAAGAAGTAAGATAGTAAAATATTATTAAAAAAAAAACCATATTATAAATTTAATATCAAATGTTTATTTTTTTTTATGTTATTGTTCCACAGATATAAAGTGAACATAAATCAATCATTAAAAAATAATACTGATTAATTTAATCTTGATTGGGATCACATTTAAGTACTCACCATTAATATTTTATTAAACAAATCTTTTGTCAGCTTTATATGTAAATGTAAATTAAACAGATAAAATTTAAATATTAGAATTAACAACAATTATTTATTATTTAAATGATCCTTCCGGTTTCTCTTACGTATAGTATTATCAACAGCAAGAACGATGTAAATCTTCTTCTTAAAATTATTCGACTTATATAATTTTTTACATCAAGGGTTAATGTGACATTGTGAATAATATTTTTAATTTTAATTTATAGCAGAGATAAATATCACCAAAATGAAATAGAAAAAAAATGTTCTCATTAAAACATGATAAATAAATTTTTAGCAAAACAATAAAGATAAATCTTTAATTGCCTAGTTTCAAAAAAAAACATAATGCACAAATATTATAAACCTGTTAAGTATTGGCACATAAAACTCAATTCACCCAAGAAGATTTTTATGTTTTTTACTTTTTATTAACTATTTCAAAATTGTATTTTTAATATTCAAACAGATAAAGCAGATAAGTAATATTAACTTTTTTTTAAATTATGATTGTTTCAAAAAAATTAAATGAATATTGTCGAGACGTTAACAAACTCAAAAATTAATTTTTGATTTTTTTTGTATAAATTTGTTGAACATGTCAAAGCGTCCATTATTTTTAGAACATATTTAATCCTGTTACGTATATTACAATTTTTTGCATTTGTTATACATTAACACAATTAAAATGTAAATTTGATTTGACAATCGTTGTTAAGTGCACAGACACATAAAAATTCAAATGTTATTTTTCTTTTGTAATGATAAAACATGCAACTTATTGGAGTCTACTCATGTATGTGCTTGAAAAAGTGTGCTTAACCTAATATCAAAAGTCGTTTGCACGCCTACACATACAAAATCTTATATTTTATAGTATTCAAAATAAGTATATACATACGGTAGAAATTATATTGTATGAACAATGTTGAATGGATGTGGATATGATCCTGCCTAATTAAAAAATAGTGCTTGGTAGTTACTTTGAATCGCAACCTCCTGTTTTTTTCATTTTCCAGCTCGTTAAAGCTTTTTTTTCTTACGATACTATTTTGACAATTTGGATAATTGGATTTATATTATTTATTTAATTTTTTTTGACATTAGTAGACCACTTACTGAAACAAATATTTTTCCTTCCTTGAACGCGATTATTCGGGAAATTTAAATCGTTTATTAGTTTATGAAAATTTTGGTTACATATTGATTTAACTGCATTAGATAAATGTCACGCTGCAGTACTACTCCACATGTAATTTAAAGTAATTTGTTATTACATTGCAACTAGGATAATACAAAAGAGTATAGTATTAAGTGGTTTGTCCTACGAAAGACATTATCTTCAACAATCTTAATCATTTTAGAGTATAAAATCGCAACTTTTACCCTAGTATTGGTATTCACATTGTTTATATACTTAAACAATGGTAATCACTATGGATATAGTGATAACCTATAGCCATTTTTTTTTCTGAAACTTAAGTAAATTATTGAACTCATGAAAGTGTCATTGAACCTACATAATACGACGATGTATTGATATTTAGTTAGCCTAGACCAGTTCCTTGCATAAACAAAAATATTGCGTTACCATAGCAACGAACAATAACTTATTAGAAGTGTCAGTGTAAAGTTTGACGTCAAAATAGGTAAACCAGAGTCACGCAATCAATTAAATGAAAAAGATGTCCACCGAATTGTGAAAATCGAAACTTGGAGTATCGAGCCATCATCAGTACCTGTATTTAAAAGGGTTAAGAGGTGAAGCAGATTTACGAAGATATGCTTAATACCCTTGGTGATCAATGTGCTTTGTATGCGACCGTCAAAAATTGGATTGCAAGCTTCAAAAGAGGTAAATTTTTCCATTGAAGATGATGACCGATCGAGAAGGCCAGTTTCTGAATCAGTCCCCGAAAATATCGATGCAGTTCATGACATGATTTTATCAGACCGTTGAATTGGGCTAAACGGATATCTGAAGCACTGACTATTTCATATGAACGCGTTCATCATATGGTTCACGTCAATTTAGACATGAGAAAAATTGCTGCAAAATGGATCCCCAAATGTTTGAATGTTGACCAAAAGCGTGCAAGGGTTGAAGCATCGCGTTCGATCTGTGCTCGATTTGAAAACGATGTGGACTTCTTAAACCGAATTGTTACTATGGATGGGACTTGGGTACATTTCTACGATCCAGAAACAAAGCAACAATCGATGGAATGGCGACACTCTGGTTTTCCAAGACCTAAGAAGTTTCGTGTCCAAAAATCTGCTGGAAAAGTTCTTGCTTTAGTTTTTTGGGATTGCCATGGAGTAATCATGATTGATTTTTTGGATAAGGGTAGAACAATAACTGGAGATTACTATTCGACATTACTGACCACTCTACGGGAAAATATTAAAGAGAAAGACACGGAAAGCTATCCAAAAGTGTTTTGTTTTGCAGAACAACGCCCCTGTGCACAAATATCATGTTGCCATGCAAAAATTCGTGATTTAGGGTTTAAATTACTAGAACACCCCCTTATTCACCCGATTTGGCTTCGTCCGACTATCACCTCTTTCCTCAACTGAAAAAAAGTTTAAAAGGTCGTAAATTTTTTCCAACAAGGAGGTAATAGAAGCTGTGGAGGTCTTGTTAGCAGAGCAAGAAGAAACATTTTTCTTTAAAGGTCTAGAGACGTTGCAGGTTCGCTGTAATAAATGTATCCAATTAAGACAAGAATATGTTGAGTAATAAAATATTTTGACATTGAAATTTTGTTTGGTTCTATAGTAGGCTAAGAATTTTGCATATATCCTCGTACTATATTATATTTCGCCAAAAGATAAAAGTCAATTGGTCCATAAATCTTCACATTCTTTACGCATTGAATGTCCCAGCTGTATTAGAAAGGTGATATGGGTACCTTCAGGGAGATTTATCAGTAAAAACTATAAGACAAATTATTATAAATCAATTACCCTGCCTGCATCTGTTGGAAAATAATTTGTAACGTGTTGAATTTGGATACAAAAAGATGGAATTAACGCCAAACTTTCATTTGAAATTATACAGGGTGTCCAGAAACTCTCCTGGCAAACCAAGATCGGAGATTCCTCAGATAATTTTAAGACAATTTAACCCAATTCACCTAGTCCGAAAATGCTTCCTAAGGAGCTAGAGCTCTTTGAAGATGGCGCCTTGTAAATAGTTTTTTTAAATACCTCCAGAACGCTTCTACTTAGAAAAACAAAAACTGGTATGCTTATTTAGCCTTCAGAGATGAATCGATTCCATCAATTGCGAATTTCTAGTACCGGTCATAGGCGTCCGTTTTGGGTAGGTCAACGGTTATTTTAACGCATAACTTTTTTGTCTTTAACTTTAAGCATTTGTGACACTAGATTATTAAATTTTCAGGTATTCTAGTACTAAAAGGTACTCTTACTTTAAGTCATTAGGATACACCGTTTTCTAGAAAAAATGGATTTGAAATTTTTTGTTTTTTTGTCATTAAAGTTAAATTTATATTTTTTGCACTAGTTGGCTCTGAACTGCCAACAAAAGTAAAACCTACGTTTTTCATTGTCAAATTGTTGTCAGTTCGCGAAGTTTATCTTTTAATTTTTTACTTTACCAGGCGCCATCTTCAAAGAGCTCTAGCTCCCTTAGGAAGCATTTTCGGACTAGGTGAATTGGGCTAAATTGTCTTAAAATTATCAGAGGAATCTCCGGTCTTCGTTTGTCAGGAGAGTTTCTGGACACCTTGTATATTTAAAGAGATTAATAAATAGTAGATTATTTTACTAGAAGTTAAACAATATATTTAAGTGAAACAATTATCTTTTAACTCCAAGTGAAATATATAATTTTTTCGTCAAACTTTTATTGCTAGTTTTATTGTGTTATTTTTAAATTTTCCAGATTCTCGAGTGTTATAGTGACGTTTTATTCAAGTTGGTACTTTGCTGTTTCATTTATAATATGATATAACCGAGGTACCAACCTCTAAATTGCTGCGAAAACAAAAGATTTTTTACTTTTGATGTTTAGACAGTAAAAAGCGGTTTTAGCGTCTGCCAGTAGTTCAATAATATGCCGTTTTATTGTCGCTTGAAAAAAATAGTAGATTATTTTACTAGGAGTTATTAAAGCATCTCGCAAAATCCAGTGATTATTTTATTTAGTTCTTGAGGTTCACTACATCAATAACTTTTAAACATTAATTTTTTTTGCAAGAACCTATTGGTCGCTAAAAGAAAGCTTCAGGAAAAATCTACTAGGTCCGTGTGCAGACGTATTGTGCAGTGTCTTTGTGTGGCTCATGAAACGCGTGGATTGGTACCTGTCATTTCTCAATACGTAGAGAGCACATAAACACGCTTCAAAAATACCCCCCACTAATTGTGAATTGAGCTCAGCATTTCAATTTCGGCTTGCTGAAGAAAGAGAAGTTTTTGAGCACCCACCATAAAAACTTGACTTGGCCCCATCTGATTGTCATTTCTTTACCCACATGAAACGCTGGCTAGGAAGACAGAATTTTGCCACAGACAACGAGCTGCACCAACGTACAGAATTGGCTGAAAACACAGGTGTCTATTTTCTATGACAAACCATTCAGTTTACGAGAAATGTATGAATCAGATCGATTACGTCGAAAAGTAACTTAATGTTGTACCACAGTATTCCATATAAGATTGTCTCGAGTCTCACTGTCATTTTCATTTAGCGACCAATCGGACCTTGAAAGAAATAACCCTCGTATTTAATGGTGACTAGTTTATTGTAAAAGATGTTTGCTTATTATTTAATAGCTCTAAGCACAAACGTATTTTTGATTTCTTCAATCACCACATCTAATAATCTTAGTTGATTTTTATAATTTAGAATATAATAACTTTCGTTTGTTTATTTTTTGAAGGTTATGGTTTTATTCACTAATGGATATAATGATATTATTCGGTTTATTATTATTATTATTATTATTATTATTATTATTATATCTAACTAAGTTATTAGAATAACTTTGCTTATATTGTAATAGCTTACTTACGCAACTTCATCAAAGTTTTCTTGAAAAGTGATGGAATAAGAATGATCACAGATCAATGAAGTTGCTTTTACAACAGTATGGGTTCTACTTACACCATACCAAAAATTATCAGTTTTTTTGACTTAGTCATTATTACATTGTTTATAATATATACATTATTGTTTTCATTCTTCTTTACGTTTATTTTTCTTATTAAACAAGGAGTAATTATAAAATTATTATTGTAATATTTTTTCTTTAAATTATTACTGATATTTTTAATTTTAATTTTCTGAGTAACGGCAGATAGCGGAATTTTTAACTTAAATCTATTAAAACCAACGACAGGCATATTGATTTTGTTAAATATCAAGTTTAATAAATTAAAAAATCAAATTGTCTCGTATCATTTAGACTTAGATAAAACCGTTCCTAAATTTGGTTGATGAAACGGCAAATTCTGAACTAAATTTTTTTGAATAATATTGATTAATTTAATTAAATTATTTTTGAGTTTTCGTTTAATTTCAGACGTAAGCCGACTTCTCTTAGGTACTTTTATATGTTTTAAATGATTCATCTCAAGAAATACTAATCTCATTTGTGTATGTTTGAATTCTTTTCTGCTAGATAATAGTTGTGTTTTAAAGCACGGACGGGTTCGCCGCTCAGAACCACAATTTTAAGAACCTGAATCACGGGAAACGACTAGTATAGAATATATGACATAGGGTCCAATAAATATATGTATACTAAAAATAATAATAATAATAAAAACCCCTTTAAAGTGCCGTCATAATTTGTTTTGAATTCAGATATAATTTATGGTTTTAGTTACGCATTACTCAAATGGCAATTGTGAATATGAATTGGGCATTAATTTTTCCGCTTCTGTATGTTGTGAATACATTATTATTAGTTAAATTAGGAAATAGTGTAATATTGGCAACTTATGATAACCGGATGTAAATAATTTAAAATTAATAACTTCTTCTGTTAAATTAAAAGTGTTTCTGACATCATTTAAACTAATTTGCAACAAACCTTACATGCTTTTCAATTTTAATTTTCATCAAGGATGCCATTGAACTTATGATTTGTACAACAAAAGTTATTGCTTACAACAATTTATAAAAAGTTATTCATTGCTTATTTAATATTGTTGGGGTCAATGTTATTCAGAGATGTCGAATAAAATCATCGATTAAGATTTACGATGATAAGCGTCATTCATATTGACAACTCGGTTTTAAATGAAATATGACGTATTAATTGCAATTTTCCTGAACAATATGGGTGCAAAATTTTTAATAAATAGATGAGAAATTTGTTTAGTGGTTACAATTAATTATGGGTAGAAGTTTAACAAAAATGTCCTTTAATTTTAATCACAGGAAAACATCGAATGTTTCGCTTAGTAAAAAAGAATGGTATTCTTATCTGTAAAAAGATTTCGTGTTTCAAGAAATTAAAAAAAATATTTTCATCGGATAATCGCGTCATTTCTGCATTTAAATAAATATAAAAATTTATTTTATTAATTGTAGTACAACCTTTTTAAAAAAATTTTGACATCATTGAATCAAAAAGAAATAAGAAATAATATATTGAATGTATACTGTTTTATTTAACTTATTCAAAATAAATTTTTGGTCATACCCTAAAAATATTGTTTGATGCATTTATCCGTTTGTGGTTGTAAATTATCAAAAATTTGTTTTATTTAGAGGACAATCATTTTATACAAATAAATTTAATACTATTGTATTTCTTGGTTTTATTAATTTATGTATTAATTTGTTGAAAATGTTTAAATTAATTATTATATGAAATAAAAATATGCAGGGTGTTAGTATATTCGACCGACAATGCTTTAGCAACAGGGGTCTTGTAAATTAGGTGGATTTTGATATAGGAATATGAACTCTTAAACGGCTTAGTTGCTGAAATACAGGGTGTTAAAATTTTAAAATAAAAATTAAAAATTTGCAATAAATCAAAAATGCTTTTAAAATAGTTTGAGTTACTTCTTGAACAATTTACGCTTAACCTTTTTTCAAAATCGAATTAATAGTATGGATTGAAGCAAATTGTTTAACGCCGACAAGCAAATTGCACTGCACATAATAATTTGGAATATGTCAGCACTTAGGAGCAAATATCTTCAAGACCGTTCATTTTAGCACCATAAATGTTAATACTTTTACGACCAAAAATAAATTGAGAATTTAAAAAAATATTTGCTCCAATGGCGTAAAAATAGAAGGGTAAAAATTGTCACTAACACTTAAATTGGTTAAATTTTGAAAAAGTTAGTTTAAGTCAAAACATGACTTTCTTGAAGAGCATATTGGAGTCATCAAATTTGAAAAAAATTTTTAAAGGCATTTTTGTTTTATTGCAAGTTTTTAATTTTTATTTTAAACTTTCAAAACCCAGTATCTCGACCAACTAAACCGTTTAAGGGTTCATGTTCCTATATCAAAATTTACCAATTTACGAGACCTCTTTGAGGGGTAGAGCGTTGTCAGTCGAATATAGCAACACCCCCCCTGTATGATAAAAACGCAGGGTTGGAAAGTACAAATTTACAACTACTTGTTTAATAGGTAAACTTTTTGTAGAACCGATATCTAAAAAAATTTGAACCATTTAAAATAGGATTCAGATTTTATTATGTTTTGGCATTTTTTTTGAAAAGATTAAATGCTTATCTAAATTAAAAAACTGTAGGACTTACAATGTAGCTTAGATTAGGAAAAAGTTACACTATGTAACTATTTTGATATGGTGTTGGGCAAAACTAAAAACTACCTTTAACCGATTTTAATATTTTTGAATAAATATTTTTTTTTTACTACAAGAAAAAACACTTAGTATTACATTTTGTAATCTATGAACCCATCTTCGTTTGCTATAGTCCATTCTCTTTATACAAACCAAAAATGAACTCGAAAAAATTACAGATATTTCCGTGAACTTTGCATCTGTAAAATTTTACTAAAAAAATTAATACCTCGAAATCTAGCTCCTAGCTACAGGAAATGTTATACAAAGTGACCCTAAATTTTGGCGTAGAATCCAAAAATGCAATAATATACAGGGTGTTTCAGTAAAAGAGTGCAAAAGTTAAAAGGGCATAGGAGATGCTCTACTGAACAACTTGAAGTAGGGAACCTGAGGTCCGATAATTCAGCTTAAAGAGATATGGAACTAAACTTGTCTGAGGGGTCCGATAATTCAGCTTAAAGAGATATGGGACTAAACTTGTCTGGGGTCCGATAACTCAGCTTAAAGAGATATGGGACTAAACTTGTCTACCACATTACTGTCAACTTTTTTTTATTTACATTAGTTACAGTTAACTTACAAGAGTTGCTCAAAGTAACGGTCACCAACCTTAATGCAAGCTTGACATCGGCATACAAGATTTTACCGCACCCGTACAAATATCCCTGGTGTGTTTCGAATTACATCGCAGGCAGCTACAACCTGACAGACAGACAATCTGATAGAGAAGTTTACTTCCATATCTCTTTAAGCTGAATTATTGGACCCCAGATTCCCTACCTCAAATTGTTTAGTAGAGCATCCCCTATGCCTTGTTTAATTTTTGAACGTTTTCACTAAAACACCCTGTATAGAGTATTCCATTTAAAATAACGAAGATAATGTCGACTTCCGGTACAACCGGAAGGGTCTAAAAAGACTGAAAATATTTTAGTTAAGTTTGCTTTATTGGTTTTAGTTATTCTCCAAATATTCAAGCTTTTCCATGTATACTTTTCCTATATGACTAATGGCGCTTCCCAGTAAGACACTCTGTATAGTCCAATGCATTGAGGAATTGACCTATCATTGTTGTATACATTTTTTCTTTTACCGCCTGTTTAAAAGAATCTCTCTTGGTAACTTTAACCCTAAATTTGCGCATCCATAAAACCAACCCCTTCGCCGCCATCTTAGATTTTTGTGTGTTTTTTTGGAATTTTCATACCTCGCGTTCTAATTATTTCACAGTCATAACTTAGTGTCTTTATATTGTTTTGAAGTATATTTTTAATAATCTTATATGACAAAAAACTGTGCGTTTAACGGAAAAAAGTTATTGCCTTCAAAGTCGACAGAACGACTTAAAAGAAAAATTTTTTTTCGCTCCTATCTTTTCAGTCCACCTGACGCTTTTTCGTAAAAAAACTTTATTAAAATTAAAGTAATTTGTACTATTTACAAAAAAAATTATCCCGATACGACCATTCCCGCGCGCCTTTGAAACACGCTGAATAGCGCTCGCGCTGCGCGCTATTTTTTGCCGTAATGCTACTTGTCCCCTTGTTTATTTATTATAATAAATGATTTTTATGCATCATACATTGTTTAAATATGCTTATTTGTTTAATAAAAATTATGTTGGAGTGGATTTTTATTTAAAAAATGAACATTTCAATGGGTTTAATGATGATATTATTCTTTTCAAATATTATTCAATTACATCGATTGCTATTTGTTAATATGTAATTTATTGGTACAGTAAGAATTTATTTTTTTTGAACGCAGAATTATGTTTATATTAAAACAATTAAGGCTGGCGTTTGCTGAAAAAGAAGTACCTTAAAAAAGAGACGAAAATTTTTGCTTTTGTTTGTGGCGGTACCTACTAGCAAGAAGTAACATTTTGAATAGCAACTTTATAGGAATCTCGTTTGCATTTGAGTATATTAGTGATAAACATTCAATTTGTCAGACTTGCATTCGTACATATGACCAACCCGTTACTGATGACTCTGCATTTACAAATTTCTGATGATTAGATTGTATAACTACGGTATGATATTTCATACATGAAATAATTCTTGAATAGTACATATAGAAAATCACCTTATCTTTGTTTTTAATTTTGTAACAGCACACCTGCGTTTTAGTATCATTTTATATTTCAAATTCAGAATTACCGATTTGCTTCACGTGCTTTAGAGGTTTATTGTATATGTTTTTCCGAGTGTTTTTTTAGTAGGGTTTTTAAAATGATATTGACTTTCTTAGCAATAAATCTTTTACCAATATAACTTGGTTCAATTAATATTTATTATTTTCATAATTTAATAATTTTGTTTATCAAACCGAGAGTGAGTGCCTAAAAAATTTTGTGTGCACCACGGGTGTAATGATTTTTGTTGGGCCTTTTCTGAAATGTTGGCCTCGGCCATCAACAATCGGAACGCCGAAAAAAAAACTACTTTACTGCCTTGATTCACAAATAATTATTTAATAATAATAACAAAAACGCACATATCGGGTATCTAAATAAATATAAAATTCAAAATTTCGTAGAGTGCCGCATGATAAAAGAAAATAACAACAGAATATTTATCAAAGGTTTTTATTAAAGTCAATAATAAAAAACAATACATGTGCATTGTTCACGGTAGAATTAGAAACAAAACGCATTATTCAATATTTACAATTTATTGTTAATATTATATACTTACAAACAAGAATATTAATAAATTTATTAAAGAAATAACCTACAAGTAAGTATAGCATGCGGACTTCACCAAGCTGTCCAACGCAAGACTTATTGAACTAGAGCTCATTTTTTCTTTTAAAACAATTGTCAGTGTCAAAAATTGTGAAATTATGTTGGAACCCTGCTTTGTAGAAACGAGGCCCGATCGACTATTTACAGCGTTTGATGGACGAACAGAGTTATGTTTCCAGAGGATATCGTTTATGACGCCTATCTAAAACGTCTCTGAATGTTAGCAAATAACCAAAGAGGCCAAAAGAGCGCTAGCACTTTATATGTTATTCCAAGACGAGACCCTACATTACCAAAGAAAAAAAAATTCTTTCTGTAAAAAACTCTCAAAAACCAAAAAAATTGTATATAAGTTATTATAATAATAGCTATTTTTAGTTCTCTAATGTCACAATTTGAAAATTTTCTCCTGTGTAATATTTATATTTATGTTTTTGTATTTAATGAAATGTCAAACAAAACGTCAAATAATTTTAAGGACTCTAAATGATTTTAAGCGTTTCAGAACCTTCGATCGAACTAAAAAGTGTTGTTTTTAATTCGTTCTTGTGAAAATTGGGATTTTTTCTCACTCGTAGTCTTTCAAACGCTCGTGTCACTCGCGTTTTAAAATGACCACTCGTACTAAAAAACGCCCAATTTACACAATAACTGAACAAGAAATGTTACGAATGATTCATGTTTCGTACGTGTAACAAACAATATTTTTTCTAATTTTGAAAAAAATATAGTTTAAAAAGGAACTAAACGTATTTCGAATTCAAATTCTAATCGAGTGTGACCGACAGCATGAAATATTTAGTTAGGGAGGCTGAAAGAAATACAATTTTAAAAAGTATATAAGTAACACATTAGAAATTATTATTCTCACCGTTTTGTTTATTTTGTTTATTTTTCCCGTATTTTTCCTGGATTCTTGTAATCTCTGCGCTTCTAGAATTTCGGGAGGATCTTTACATTTCAAACCACGAGCAGGACGATCTTCAATAATATTAGGAAGCATACAATTAAGAAAAAAATCTTTAAGTTTAGGGAGCATCGTTAAATGCCACAAATTGTCGTCATATTTAATTTCTTCCCAAAATAATTCATGTTTATCTCCGGTGTAGATAATAAAAAAGCATTTCTTTGCACAGGTTAAAGCCAATTGGCCTTGTATCTGCAATAAATATCAAATAAATTGCACAATAAGTCAATATAAAGTTAACCTGAAAGTAGTAGTTATGATTGCGTCTAAGCTGAACTGCATTCAGAGAGTTCACTTCCAAACAACCAACTTCGTTATTTCTGACAGCTTGTTCCAGGGTAACGCCCAACTGGGCCACTTTAAATAAACACTTAACTTCTACAATTTCATTTTCATTAATTATACCTGTCATTGGAAAGAATATATTAGATATTTTTATTTTATTATATATCTTATATACAGGGTCGCTATTATGTATAGTTACAGCTAAATTATTGAGAACGGTTGATCAGAGCTTGTTGGCGTGCGATTATAAATTAATTAAAATCTATCATCTGATGTAGTTTCAAATTGTTATCCTCATTTGTTTCGTAGATACAAGGCTGAACCATTCTCAAAATATTTAGCTGTACCCATACGTAATAGCAATCTTGTATGTATATAAATATTTATTTTCGTCAGTTACCGTCCGGTGATGCTCCTAAAAACCCGTTCTGAATATCGATATGTAAGCCTGCAGGATGTACTCTTTTTCCCGTGATTTCCTCAAACTTGCGAATAGCGACTATTTCATTTTTCTTTCCATATTCCATGGCTGCGGTAGTTGTGAAAGAGTGTGGTTTTAAAATCGTTTTCACAAGTGCATCACATGAAGTAGTTGCTCTTCTTTTAATTACCGACCCAAAGTGGGAAGCAGTGAGTCGAAACTGCCTTTCGGACACATAGACAGGATTATCAAATTGTCCAATTGTGGCGTTAGCAATTCTGCGCTTTTCTTCATGAGATACCTGAAAATCTTTCTAATAATGGAATCTATGATAATATTTTCTTCTTACGGTTAGACGATCTAGAATGTTTTTTGCTTCTTCTGCTATGGATTCCGGCGACAAATATAATTCAGCTATATTGCTGCCATACTCTTTTTCTAGTTTTTCAGAGGACCCAAATTTTAATTTTTTGGCAACTTTAACTTTTGTTGACTTGGTTCTCTTACGGGTTGCATCCTTCTCTCCACGAACCATATATTTCTTCAGTACCTTTCCTGGACTACTATTGAAATATTTCTTCCAGGTTTCTTGGTGCCAAGACTGTCCCGAATTGTATCGCAGTGCGGACAGAAAAGAGCGAGTTTGGAAGGCATCCCTTTGTATTAAATTCAGCCGTTTCCCCATGTTAAAACGGGCCAAAATACTCATAAATAACTCGGCTCGATTATTGGTCTCGTTATCTATTAACTGCGGGGACTTAGAAATAACTGAATTTAGCGCACCAAATACGTGGTGATGTGCTCCAGTATTTCTCAATTCTTCCATTAAATTTTCACTTGTGGAAGATTCACCGCCGCATAAGTAGTTTTGACAGCTGGAATGGTCATTAAAACTGCAAGGAATAGAATTTCGCAGGTCTTTTTTAATTGAACAAGTCACCATGTGCATTGGCGTAAATTGCTTTTTGGGCATTTCTCACCAAAGTTTCAATTTTTTCTTTGGAAAGCAGTTTCCTAGCCGCTAGGGAAACGCCTTTTGTGTCACCCTTGATCTTGTATAAATGTTTACTATAATTTTTTATACAATGGTTGACACATTCGATTTTCCACCTGTGCATAAAAGAGTAAGTATGACTTACATGTTTGGTAAGAAAAAACCTTACTTTGGAACCATATGAAACTTTTTGCTTAATGCGTGCAAATACGCTTGAGTCACCATCTGCAATAAACCTTTTTGTAACGTAAATTATGCATTTGCACGCTTAAATTAAAACCCTCCACTATTATATCGGCCTCCATTCCAGCAGATGAACCTGTATAATTTTTGAAACAGAGGTGATTGTCAGAAATGCCTTTGCTTTCGTTTCGTGCACATATACTGCAATATTTATTGCGTACTCCCAAGAATAAAATTTTCCCGGTACGTTGTCCAATAATAACAGCCTATAATGTTCAAATTATTTTTTAAAAACGTCAAAGGAAAAAAAACTAACAACACCAGAAGCAGCATTGTAATTATGACCGTAACTTCTTTTGGACCATCCACCATCCAAATTTACGGTAATAAAAGGAATTCCATCGACGTCTACGTCACCGTTTTGAATTGCCAATTCGTATTCTTTTTTCCCTGCTTGTTCCATGTTGTCCCATAAACTTTCTTTGTAAAACTAATGCAGACAAAATTTTGTAAACATATCAAATTCATATACAGGGTGGAATTCCCACTTACGCTTCCTAACTGTCTCTGAATTTCAAAAACGAAGTACCGCTAATGGTTGGAATGTGCAGAACGCTCAGTAATTCGGACAGATGAGCATAAGAACTTCCCGTAGCCAATGTTCCCCACACAACTGCGATATTGATTTTGGGATTTGTTGGGATTTGTTGGATGGTGTTATTGTGTTTCGATTCATCTGCTTCATCCGTGTCGATATATTCTTCGCGTTCACAAATGTTGCATTTGAACGTAAAGCGGCTAAACAAACCCTTTCTTTTCTCGGAGAAAAATGTTAGCGTTCCTCCGGTACATCGCTTATTATGTGAGGATTGGAGCGAAAGACTTTTTTTGAAAAACTGATCGATTGCCACGATACGGTAGCCTTCGATCTCTTTTTCCTTTGGTATTTTTTCAATCGCAAGTTCATGTTCACAAATTCTGTTGCATTTATAAAAAAAACATAATCAATAGAAGTACCTATTCTAATTTAATTTTTATGTGCAGGCGGCTTTGCGGAAATAATATTTTAAATCAATCGTATTTATTTTAATCTTATAAAACCCAGAAACTTACTAAACCCCGTTTACGTAGGATTTATTGTTATTCTCATCTTATGCTCTTTGGTATTTGTGGCAAAAAGATACGTTCATAAAATAATAAATGTATCAAAACTTACGAATTATATTCCTGCAGTCCTTCTGGGCCCAAGTTGGAAGCAAAATCGTAATCGCTGTCGGCTCTGGTTTCAAACACAGAGTTATCGCAAGCGTTATCAATCAATCCATTCACGATTGAGTGGCAAAATTTCGATATATCAGCCTTTTCGCGAATTACTGCAATTCGCGCCTTGGCCCCTTACTTCTTTTGCGATTTTCTCGAACTAAATGCTTCCCCATTTTAACTTTGCATATAAAAAATAGTAAGAATAGAATTTAGAATTGATAACAATACAAGGTGTCCATCTATAAATTGACACATTTTAACAACTTATAACTCGAGAACGGAAAAAGATATCGACATGCGGTTTTCACTAAACTTCATGAATATACTTCAAGTTTTTGTTGACATTGTTGCCACATGTAATTTTTTATGGAAATTGACGAAAAAAAAATCAAGTTTTTTGAACCAAAATTGTGAGCTTAGTTTAAATGGGACACTTATAATTCTTAACATCATTGGAAAGGCCATTTCTTTCCCTTTCCAAAAATGTATAACTTGTTGCCATTAACCCTCGTTTTTAGTGAATAATTTACTTTTTATGAAACCATGTCAAGAACTTCCAAATCTAAAAGATCACATTCTAACAACTTATAACTAGAGAATGAGACAAGGTATTGAAAGCCGGTTTTACTGAATGTCTTAAGAATGTTTCAAGGGGGTTTATATGAATTTTCCTGGTTTAGTATTTTTTTATAATTTGAGTTAGGAAAAAGATATTAGGATGCGGCTTGCGCAGGCTTATTGGTTGGTTATTTGTCTATTATCAGGTCTAAAAAAAGTCATATCATCGTATTTAATTTTTTTGAAAAAATCCAATATTTTGGTTATAATACCGAATAACGTCCTCTATCGGCGGCCGTGTAAGTCACAACTGTCATAATTACGAGAAACCTAAAAGCCCAAGAAATGCTCTTTTCAATGATACCAAATTTATCCAAATCCATTAAGCCGTTTCGAAGTTACAGGCATTCATTTAAAACAACATTCAAATAGCCCCCACCACTTTATTTCGAAAGATAGAGAAAAATTTATTTGACAAAAATGTTCGACTTTAGGTTAACATTAAAAACGCAAATACTTTTTGTTACATTCATTGGGGAAATCGCGAGAAACTTAACTTTATGTAATTGAAGATGGCGGAAACGCCTACTGGCGGCCATCTAGAAAACTTAAACATAATTCCAGAATTTTCCCTTGCCCACTTTACCTATAAAATATTTTACCGTAACTCTCTACGATCATTAGTTTCTGAGATACAGCCGCTTACCTCGCTTATTTGCCCACCCTGTACATATTATGTAGTATAGGGTTTGTATGTTTCGTTTTGTATTTGTTCACATTCTTAAGACATTTAGTAAAACCGGCTTTCAATACCTTGTCTCATTCTCTAGTTATAAGCTGTAGAATGTGATCTTTAGATTTGGAAGTTCTTGACATGGTTTCATAAAAAAGTAAATTATTCACTAAAAACGAGGGTTAATGGCAACAAGTTATACATTTTTGGAAAGGGCAAGAAATGGCCTTTCCAATGACGTTAAGAATTATAGGGTGTCCCATTTAAACTAAGCTCACAATTTTGGTTCAAAAACTTGATTTTTTTCGTCAATTTCCATAAAAAATTACATGTGGCAACAATGTCAACAAAAACTTGAAGTATATTCATGAAGTTTAGTGAAAACCGCAATGTCGATATCTTTTTCCGTTCTCGAGTTATAAGTTGTTAAAATGTGTCAATTTATAGATGGACACCTTGTATTTTCGATAACTGTGTAACAAATAACACGGTTATATTACCTGCAGATTGGGTTCCTATGTCTTATTATAATTGTCTTCTTATTCACTATAATCAGTGTCTTCTAATTGTTGATCACAACAGTAATAAACTAAACACAAAAAACACAAACACAAAGAAGATTCCAAAATAAACACGTTTTTAAATAGTAAATAAAATTTAAGTTTTAAATAAAAAAAAAATTTTTTTTTAAAAAAAAAATAAAAAAAAAATAATAAAAAAAATTTTAAGTTTAAAGAAATTTTAAAAAATTTAAAAAGAAATTTTTTATAATAATTTTTTTAAAATTATTATTTAAAAAAATAAAAAAAAAAAAAAAAAAAAAAAAAAAAAAAAAAAAAAAAAAAAAAAAAAAAAAAATTTTTTTTGAAAAAAATTTTTAAAAAATTTTTTTTTTTTTATAAAAAAAAAAAAAAAAAAAAAAAAAAAAAAAAATATATATTATTTAAATTAATTTTATTTTTTTTAAAATAAAAAAAAAAAAAAAAAAATAAAATTTTTAAAAAAAAAAAAAAAAAAAAATTAAAAAATTTTTTTAATTATTAATATTATAAAAAAAAATAAATAATTAAAAAAAAAATAAATAAAAAAATTAAATATAAAAAAAAAAAAAAAAAAAAAAAAAAAAAAAAAAAAAAAAAAAAAAAAAAATTTTTTTTTTTTTTTAAATTTAAAAAAAAGAAAAAAATTTTTTTTTTTTTTATTTTTTTTTTTTGTTTTTTTTTTTAATTAAAAAAAAAGAAAAAAAAAATAAAAAAATTTTAATTTAAAAATTATAAATTTTTTTTTTTTTTTTTTTTTTTTTTTAATAAAAAAAAAACAAAAAAAAAAAAAAAAATATTTTTTTTTTTTTTTTTTTTTTTTTTTTTTTTTTTTTTTTTTTTTTTTTTTTTTTTTAATAATAAAAATTATAATTATATAATATTTTATAATTAATATTTTTTTTTTTTTTTTTTTTTTTTTTTTTTTTTTTTTTTTTTTAATTTTTTTTTAAAAATTATTTTATTTTTTTAAAATTAAAATATATTTAAAAATTTTATAAATTTTTTTTTAAAAAAAATAAATATTTATTAAATTTATTAAATATAAATAAATTAAAAAAAAAAAATATTTAAAAATTATAAATTTAATTTTTTATATTTTTTTTATAAATAATATTATTAATTATTTTATATTATTAAATAATATATTATATTTTTTTTTTTTTATTTTTTTTATAAAATTAAATTTATTTAATTTATTATTTTTTAAAATTTATTTTAAAATTTTTTTTTTTAAAAAAAAAAAAAAAAAAAAAAAAAAAAAAAAAAATATATTTTTATATTATTATTAAAAAATTAATAGTCATCCCCAAAGTCCGCGCCAAATGGGAAACTTATTTATTATGGGTTTTTTCGATAAAAGTTATTCTTTATAAAAATTTGTGCATCCCCTTAAAACTAAAAATGCACCAACACAATGTGGCGAAAGACGCGTAATATACGAGGTGCATTCGAAAATTTGATTTTGAGTCAAGAGTAAAGTGCCCTTATTTCAGTAAATATCAAAAAAATTTTATTTGAAAAAGTTGTTCATCATTAAAAAATACATCAAGATTTGAAGTCATGGCCATCTAGGAAAAATTTTAATTTTTTCCAATTTTTTTAAAATGGTGGCTATAAGAAAAAAGATTTGCTTTAAATGATAATTAAACGATATCTTGTATACAACAGTTTATTTAAAAAAGCTTGTAATTTACAAATTGCCCAATTATTGTGCTAATTATGGTCAATTTTTTTATTTTTATTAGAAAAAACTTCAAAATTTTGGTGCAAAGTTCTTTTGATTTTTTGTTGACACCAAATATTGCTCAAAACAAGTCAGTATTTTAACAAGAATATTATTTTCAATAATATTGAGGAACTAAACATCAAAAATTAAATTACATCTCAGTATGATGTCCATCTCTCAACAAGACAGTTCGGTTCTTCTTACAACATCGTTGACTGCACTTGTAATGTGCTCTGGTTTTATGGCCCTCACACAATTAGTAATTACAGTTTTTAAATGTTTTCTATCCCTAAAGGACGGTGTTTGTAAACCTCGTTCTTTAATAATCCCCAAAAGAAAAAATCCATTGGGGTTTAGTCCGGTGAGCGGCTGGATGCGATTTCTGAGTAACGTCCTATCCATTTTCCATTAAATGTTTCATTTAGAAATTGTCGTATTGCTGCACTACAATGAACAGTCGTGCCATCAAACTGACACCAAATTTTTTGTCTTTGTCTATGCGGCATTTGATTTATAATTGCAAACAAATCTTGTTGCAAAAATTGCAAATTGCAAATTCCAGTAAGATTCTCATCAAAGAAGATGGGACTAATGATTATTTAACAGTCCACATAAGATATTTACCTTAAATGAATATTGGTCCTTGCACTCTATATGTAGCCCACCACCTACAGTTCTGTGAACCACCATATTCTGTGTTCCATTAGCTGAAAATGTTGCTTCATCAGTCCATAAAATATTTAGTGGGAACCATGAATTTTCTTTGTATTCTTCTTGATACCATGCGGAAAATTCAAACCTCGGAATAAAATCTCTTTTCTTTAAAGTATTAATAAATTTTGGTTTAAAAGCTTTGAACTTATTTTTGTTTAAGACTCTTTGTACGGTAGTATCAAGGTACATCAAGAGATGTTGATATCAGTTTAATTGATGTCTTACTTTTTCGACTACCGTTAAACACACTTCGTCTTCTATCTCAATAGAAATCTTTGCATTTGCGTGAGGTTTTTGAAGTTGTTATTAATACTGCCCGTTTCTTTAAATTTATTTAAAATACGTGTAACTATAGTGTGATTCACATTGCAATTGGGATGCCTGACATTAAAAATGTCCATAAAATTGTCTGCTTGGAGTATTTTCTTCACACAAAAAACAATTCAACTTTTCATCTTTTGTAAGCATATTGATGTTATTTACAAAACATTTATTATTCAAATGGTAATAAAATAAACAATAACAACAACTATGTAATAAGTTGTTAGCAAATTTTTGCCATTAATTGTTTTAATGTGTAAACATTTTATGTCAAACATTCATTTGTTTTCCAAAGCCAACTTAAAACAATTATTGTTGATACGAAGATTGTCAACAACGAGAGGTGATCAATCTGTGCTGAGATAATAATTTAATTTTGATGTTTAGTGCCTTAACATTATTCAAAATGATATTTTTGTTAAAGATACTGACTTGTTTTGAGTTTTTGGTGTCAACAAAAATTTCAAAAGAACTTTGCACCAAACATTTAGAAGGTTTTTCTAGTGAATAAAAAGAATTGACAATAATTAGCACAATAATTGGGCAATTTGTAAATTACAGGCATTTTTAAATAAAATGTTGTATACAAAATGTCGTTTAATTATCATTTAAAAGCAAATCTTTTTTTATTTATAGCCACTATTTTAAAAATATTGGAAAAAATTAAATTTTGCCTAGATGGCCATGACTTCAAATCTTGATGTTTTTTTTTAAGGAGAACAACTTTTTCATATAAAATTTTTTGATATTTACGGAAATAAGGGGCATTTTACTCTTGACTCAAAATCAAATTTTCAAATGCACCTCGTACGAGGATATATTGAAAAATTCTTAGCCTACTATAGAACCAAACAAAATTTCAATGTCAAAATATTTTATTACTCAACATATTCTCCTCTTAATTGGATACATTTATTACAGCGAACCTGCAACGTCTCTAGACCTTTCAAAAAAAATGTTTCTTCTTGCTCTGCAAACCAGACCTCCACAGCTTCTATTACCTCCTTGTTGGAAGAAAATGTACGACCTTTTAAACTTTTTTTCAGTTAAGGAAAGAGGTGATAGTCGGACGGAGCCAAATCGGTGAATAAGGGGGGTGTTCTAGTAATTCAAACCCTAAATCACAAATGTTTTGCATGGCAACATGAGATTTGTGTGCAGGGGCGTTGTCCTGCAAAAACAAAACACCTTTGGATAGCTTTCCGCGTCTTTTCTCTTTAATATTTTCCCGTAGAGTGGTCAGTAATGTCGAATAGTAATCTCAGTTATTGTTCTACCCTTATCCAAAAATCAATCATGATTACTCCATGGCAATCCCAAAAAACTGAAGCAAGAACTTTTCCAACAGATTTTTGGACACGAAACTTCTTAGGTCTTGGAGAACCAGAGTGTCGCCATTCCATCGATTGTTGCTTTGTTTCTGGATCGTAAAAATGTACCCAAGTCTCATCCATAGTAACAATTGGGTTTAAGAAGTCTACATCGTTTTCAAATCGAGCACAGATCGAACGCGATGCTTCTACCCTTGCACGCTTTTGGTCAACATTCAAACATTTGGGGATCCATTTTGCAGCAATTATTCTCATGTCCAAATTGACTTAAACCATATGATGAACGCGTTCGTATGAAATATTCAGTGCTTCAGATATCCGTTTTAGCCCAATTCGACGGTCTGATAAAATCATGTCATGAACTGCATCGATATTTTCGGGGACAGACACAGAAACTGACCTTCCCGATCGCTCATCATCTTTAATGGAAAATTTACCTCTTTTGAAGCTTGCATTCCAATTTTTGACGGTCGCATACGAAGGACATTGATCACCAAGGGTATTAAGCATATCTTCGTAAATCTGCTTACCTCTTAACCCTATTAAATACAGGTACTTGATGATGGCTCGATACTCCAATTTTTCGATTTTCACAATTTCGGAGGACATCTTTTTCATTTAATTTATTGCGTGACTCTGGTTTACTTCTTTGACGTCAAACTTTACACTGACACTTCTAATAAGTTATTGTTCGTTGCTATGGTAACGCAATATTTTGTTTATGCAAGGAACTGGTCTAGGCTAACTAGATATCAATACATCCTTGTATATATTTTTTCTTTCATTTTTTTGTTGTTGTTTTTTTTATATTTAGAGGATGCACATATTTTAATAAAAAATAATTTTTATTTTATATATTTAAATTAAAAAATATTTTTTTTTTAAAATTTAGAAAAGAATTTTTTTATTTTTTTCTTTTTTTTTTTCGACAAATTTTTTTGAATCACGGGTTATAATTAAAACCCACTAAAAAATATCAGACACGTCGATTTTTATTTTTAATTATTCATCGTATGAAATATTATATCTGTTTCTAACTTCATCATCGTGTAAGATATGACTAGTGTATAGAATTTTTAGTGGAACACGTTATATGTATTTTCTTTTTCGGATTACACATATACAGTTGATTCCAAAATATATAATTTGTTATTTTATTAAACCCCTAAAATAAAGCGTAATGACAGATAGTGATTTGTTATACTTACCTCACTAAAGGAGATTAAATGACTAATGGAGAAGTAAATTCAAATTGCTCCGAAGGCGGTACAACAATTTTGAGTTATCTGAAAGTGTCTGTAAAAATTGGAAAAACAAGAACACCTCTGTTTTGCACTAAAATGAAAGACAAAAATTCAAATCTTTAAAATCTATAAACATAATCTGACAAATTTGTGCACAGAATAAAATACGTACAAAAAAATATGAAATATACTAATTGAGCCTAACTCGTTATTCACCTAAACTAAATAAAATAAATTCACAAAAAATAATGGTACGGCAACTGAAATTTTAATCTCTTGAATTTTCCGTATGTCTAAGTAAGAAAATTCTCAATGTAAGCTAATCCAGTAACACATTTTACAAAATTACAAGAGCCAAAAATTTACACTTTTATTGTTTGAGTAAATAAAGTATATTGTACTTATAGGGATTTCCAATTTTCTTCGATGACTTTCAAATGCTGCTATGAATAAAATCCCATAAAACAATAATGATCTGCTACCATAAACAATTTCGAACATGAACAAAAAAACTTATTAAATTAATACCATTGAAACTTAATTAAAACATTTCCAAGTAAGAAAAATACTTAACACTGAGGTCAACGTTTAACTTCTAAGAATTTATTTTGTGTGAACGAAAAACAAAAATAACATCCTCTCCAGCTTACAATTTTAGTTTCCAAGATACTGATAATTGAATTAAATATATATTTAAAATGACATATGAAAAATGTACAAAAACAAAGCATCGAGATATTATTATTAATTACTGAGAAAACTATTAAATCACTGAAATAAAACATATGCTTAAACTCCGACGAGGTGACACGTTGTGTAATCAATAAGTTGGAAGATACAATTATTTAAAGACTTTAGGAAATGAAAGCAACAAAAACATGTCTAAACAAATTAAGACGTCACAAATAAATGTAATGCACCATTAATTGCCCAGTTGAAACTAAAATTAAACTTTTAATAGTTTATATTTCTAATTATAATCTTAATCAAGGAATAAAATTAAAAAGATATACGCTACGTCTTATAAAAAAATTAATTTGTTTTTTCTGATATCTTTATAAGAAAGATTAGAAAATATAAAACATTATATTAAAAAAAACATTTAAAAAACAGCTGGAAGTATAACCTAGTGGTAAAAACCTCAGTTTAGTAAACTGAGGCGAAAGATATTCTTGAGCCAGTTTAGAAGGTTGCTCTCACCGTGCTTTGGAGGGCACATTAAACCGTTGGTCCCGGTTACCATACTAACACCTTTGGTAATTGTTAACATATATCACAGCCACTTCCCGATCCCCGTCTGGCCATCGTGGAAGTGTAAGCCACTCCCTAATATATTAAGGCGATGCTCTTACAAAGAAGCGATAAAGGTGTAGAGAGAAAAATTAAAAACCCACAATAATAAATCTAAAATTTAACCTATGCCACTATTAATTAAAAATGTCTATAAATTAGTAAATAAATAATTTACTTCAGACTTTATGTATACACAAATTATTAATTTCTTCAACAGTCAACGTTAGACAAACTTTCAAAAGAGCAACATGAACTAAAATCAAAGTATAAGACTAATATTAAAATGATTATAATAAAAGGAAATATTAAAAATCTGACCACAACTGCTAAATCAACGGAAAATTTAAGACATCACTAAGTACCTGGTTGTTATAGATTTCTTCTTTAAATGTTTTAAGATTAAAGTTCAGACAAATTTGCACAATAAAAGAGGAAAAAGAAAATTTCGTTTTAGAAAAATTAGTTCAAATAAAAGTTATAGATGATAAAGAAACCAACAACTTTCTTTTCATAATTTTTTTGTATAATTAATATTCTTGGGGATACTGTTAAAACAATAAAATCACAATATTTTCAAAATATTACTTATAAGCATTTTATTTCAAATAATAGTTAATGACAAAAAACATTACAGTTTTGCTGATCTCACGTAGCTTTTTATATTTATGAATAATAATTACTCAAAGAAAATTATGGAAATATTTATCCATAACTTTTATCTAACCTTTTTCTACAACGCAATTTTCGGTTGTTTCTTCTTAAAAATTTAAGTTTGAATTTCAATCTTAAAACATTTAACTAGACTAGCGGAGGTCAATAACAACCAGGTACTCGTCCCGTCTTAAAGTTAATGCGTTATTTAAATAGTTATGTATATTTATCGTATCGTTTTTTTTTACTTTTTACATAAAATTGAAGAAGCGACGCATTTACTATACGCTTTAGACGATTAACTTAAGTTTTTGAGTTGCACACTTTTTATACGCTTTTATACGCAACATCAATTATACAAAAAAAGTTAAAAAAAAGTTGTTCATCTACGCGAAATACTTTCTTATTTTGTTGTTTTTCTACTTTTATTTGTTGATGTTTTGCTTTTTGTTAATTTTTTATTAAAATAAATAAATAATTGCTTAAAGTCGAATTTTGATTAGGTAATCTCCGACGAATGTCATTCACTCACAACCTAAACAGGACTACAGCTTTCTCCAATATGAAAATATGAATTATTTATTAGAATTGATTCCTTGTAGAAGAAAATCTACTTTAGTGTAGGTGTTAATATTTTGATAACAAGTAAATACACTTTAGGTGTAGTGAATTTTTCAAATATCCTTTTTTTATGTGTTGTATTCCTGGAAATGAGTAATCATTAATGCTTCTAACAATCTCATTTTTGGCAGATATTCTAACCTACAAAAGAAATCAAAACAAATATTAGCAGTTCACAACACCGGTAACATGGTTGAAAACATAGGGTAGGAACACCTAAGAGTACGCACTTAATAGTTAATTGCAAGTAACAAGTGGAATTAAGAAGTTAATAGTTTGCAGTTGATACATGACTTACTATACCTCTATGAATGATTTTAAATCAATTTTACCCGTTGTTCCCGATTTTTAAAATGAATAGGCATTTTTTCAAAAATTTAGCATTTGCGTACTCTTGGGTCTTGGTATCCTTAAGAGTCTTCAATACCAGTAGGCTAATTTTGTAGAAAGTGAGCGCAAAAAGTTCAGAATAAGAATCAAATCTACCCGACGTGAGGAACAATAATTTTTGTGCTATCCATGTTGACGTACATACATAATAAAGCTGAAATAGAGTCCCTTTGTCGGTAGGTTCGCAATCCGCACGTGCGAAGATAGAACAGATTATAGTAATGAAAAAATCATACAAATATAAAATAAATGTCACAATTCCTGTCTACTGCAAAAATTATTTAAGCTATACAAATTAGTAGTAACTCTATCATTTGTTGTTCTAATTAATTATTAAAAATGGGCAAATGTAGTATAACGTTGGGTAAAGTGACCAAATACGAACGAAAGAAAAGGGGCGAAAAGCAGTTACAAAATTTTAAAAAAATGAAAGCAAGAATTAGTGATTTACGTTTTAATGGAAGGTATGGAAGGTATTGTTTTGTTTTATTAAAAAAAATAGTAAAGATATTTGAGTGAAAAAAAATGTTCTTTGTCGATTCAATCCTATTTTCAACTAAGATGTTTAATTTAATTTAATTTAATTTAATTTAATTTAATAATAATCATTGACCTACAGAAATTAATCCAATTACAGGACAACTTAAATTTAAAAACAATATCTTAAAGCACAAAAGATAGAGAAGATAAAACTAAGGTGTACAATTCTTAAAACTAAACACAACACATAGAATAATTAAAGAAATACAACTATAAACAGAAAAAAAAACAAAAAAAATCAAAGATAAATCAACGGGTAGTAAATAACTAATAACTAAAAAGTAAGTAAGTATATAGTAAATTAAGCAAAATGCATAGAATATACGTAGTTAATACATGGATTTCAATATATCATTTAAATTGCAATTAAAAATATCACAATTGTGAGCAATTTTATTATAATTTGTGCACATATTATAAATGGGTTCCTTAAGTAATATGCTGGTTCTAGGCACATCACAACGAAAACTCAAATTATTGCGTACAGCATAATTAGGGATGTTGAAATTAATCATAGACAACAAGAAAATACAATCTACATTATTATTTATAAGTTTATGGAGAAACACTACACAGGCGATATGACGCCGAACTTCCAGGGACTGAAAGTTGAAGCGGCGAAGCAGCACGTCATGACAAAACCCCTAGGTGGGTAAACACCATCCAATTTAAACATTAGATACTTGAGAAACTTTTTTTGCGTGGTTTCAATAATATCAATATGGCATTTATAATGTGGGAACCAGATAATAGAACAATATTCAAGTTTGCTACGGACTAGAGCAAAATATAATTTACGCAATGTGTGGATATTAAAGCTTTTGCAATTACGTATTATGAATCCAAGAGCTTTAGATGCCGAAGAACAGATCATTTTAATGTGTTCAGAAAACGAAAGATTGGAGTCGAAAAAAACGCCTAAGTCCTTAAATGTCATACTTCGAGCCAGACTTTCATTATTAACATTATAATTAAAAACAATACATGAGAGTTTTCTAGTATACGACACAACTTTACATTTGGAAATGTTTAAGGTTAAGTGATTAACTGTACACCATTCTTGAACATTAGCAAGTTGCTCCTGAAGGAATTCACAATCACTGATCGTTGACACAGGAGTAAAAATCTTTAAGTCGTCTGCGAATAATAGTTTATTACAGGAAAGCTTAAACTTAAGATCATCAATAAATAGTAGGAATAATAAAGGCCCCAAGTTGGAGCCCTGTGGAACACCAGAGTGCGCTGAGACAGAGTTAGAATAATAATTATTGAACATCACATACTGAGTGCGGTTAGATAAATAGGACGAGAAGAAGCATAGTAAAGACTCACTAAATCCAAAATTGTGCAGTTTAACGAGTAGAATGTCGTGATGGATACAATCAAATGCTTTAGCAAAGTCAGTATATATAACATCTACTTGCCCTCTCCTATCAAGTTCAATACTCAATATATTTGATAAGCATGCTAAATTCGTAACGGTTGATCGCCGTTCCATAAACCCATGTTGATCATCAGAAATAAAATTTCTTACAAGTGGATAAATACGAGCATACAGAACCATTTCAAAAACTTTTGCAAAATTGCTCAATATTGTTATCGGCCTATAGTTACACACATCGTGAGAATCACCAGTTTTGAGAATAGGAGAAATTATCCCAATTTTCCAGTAGTCTGGAAAAGTAACTGTTTTAAGGGATAAATTGAATAAAAAACAAAGTGGTTTCGTAAGTAAAGAACAACAGTCTATGACAAGAAAGCTAGGTAATTGATCAAAGCCAGCAGTATTAGAATTCTTCAATTTTTATAATATAAAGAGAAATTTTGCAATTACGAAGCGCTATAAGATATATGTATATCCTGCAAAAATAATATTTTTCCCATGGGAAAAAAGCAATATCAAACAGTCACATTTTCATCTCCATCAATGGAAACAAAAGAACCAACTTTTAAACCGTCGCAGAAAAAAATACTTTTTTTCACTACTAGCTTAGAACCTTATCGTTATTGGCTCATTGTCGTGTTGTGAAGTTGCTCTTCTCTCCTAGCCGCCAAAAATTATACAGAGAGAGTTAAAAGTATGGAATGCCCGAATTTCTGTCGTTAAAATTCATTTTTTACGAAAATGATTAGCACAAAAGTTTTTATGAAATTTTTATCTACGTATTGACATATGTTGCATTAATTTAATGTTGCATTAATTGTCTTCCATCTACAATTTGAGAATGACCCAATCAATTTACAAAACCACGAAGAGAATTTTCTAAGAATTCGCAGGGAATTTCTTCCATCGTTCTGGTAATTCTAATTTTTCTTCTATGTTATTGGGCCTATCTTTGTAAACTTTGTTTTTTACGTATCCCCACAGAAAAAAAAAACTAAAGGGCTTAAATCCGGCGAACGGGTTGGCCACTCAATATTTCCTTTTCTCCCTATCCATCTGTTTGGAAACACATTATTTAGATGTTGACGAACATTTGCATCATAGTGTGGTGAGGTGCCATATTGCTGTAACCAGATATTGTTATTGGGGACGTGTCCATTGTTTTCATGGGGATAAAGAATAGCACAGGCAGGTATAACTTGATTTTGCAATAACTGTAAATACGTAGCCAAAGTTAAACTGCCATCGATAAAAAGAACCTATAATATGACCCCCTGAATTTCCGCTCAAACATTAACCTTTTGAGGATACTGCGTATAGTGTTCTCAAACCCAATGAGGATTTTCCGATAACCAGTATCTACAGTTATGTTTGTTTATTTCACAATTAAGGCAAAACGTAGCTTCGTCAGAAAAAATAATATTATTGACAAAATTTTCATTGTAATTGCAAATATTTGACATTTCCTCAAAAAGTCTTCTACCAAAATCTTCCTCTACCAACTCGTGTACAAGATGTACCTTATAGGGTTTATACCTCTTATTTTTTAAACTTGAGACGACCGAAGACTGCGACAGCTCCTAATTGTTTAGTTGGTAAATGGGAATTTTCAGATAGAGCCAATAAAGCATCCAGTTTCTTATCATCACTTGCCGATGTTCTAGGTCTACTACTTTTTAGCAATTTTTTAAGGCTACGCGCTTGTCTAAAACGTTGTGAAGTTTTACCAACAACAGATTTAGTAATTGGGTTTTTATTTAGATGCGTATCATTAAATAAATTACAAACTTTTTGTAAACTTCTACGTCCATCTTGATAACCCATCATCATAAGTATTTCATTTCTTTTACGTTCACATAAACTTGCCATTGCTAATGCCAACACCACAAATTATACAAAATTAATAAATGTATCGTAAACGAACAAATTCAGTCTTAGTGATACCGTTTTTGTTCATCGCTCCGCTTTTGTTTATCATGGCTATATCGTTCACGAATCGGATATTAATTAATTGTAAATACTTTAACTTTAACCGCCATCTCCTCGAAGAAATTTAATACTACCAACAAAAAGTTTATACCATTATAAAAAGAGAAAAAAAATCTGTATTGAATAGTAGTACAACATTAAAAGGTTGTCATTTAAAAAATATCATGTAAAGTCATAACTCAAAAACAATTGCATAAGAACAATTTTCATATATGTCAATATGCAGATAAAAATTTCATAAAAAACTTTTGTATTAATCATTTTCGTAAAAAATGAATTTTAACAACAGAAATTCGAGGTGTCTTCATACTTTTAACTCTCTCTGTATATTATTAACTACTAGTAAATAATGAAAACAGCTGTAACCAATGAAAAACTAGGATAAAGGAAAAAAATTAATTGTTGCTTAGTAATATGACTTAACTAGTAAGCAAACCCATTTGAAAATGGGCCTAATCTAGACCAACCTGAAATTAAAGACGTGAGGTCTAAGATCAGCGCCTAGACCTCCTGAACAATTTGACGTATCGATTCACTATTTTATGTGTATAGATACTAAAATAGCTTCTAGATTTTAAATTTTAGGTGTAGAGTGATTAAATCGTTATTAAATTTAATTTTATTATTAGTGAAAAAATAGTATATACTACGGTAAAGAACGACATTATTGCCTTCGCGGTACTTACTCCACTGGTCCTTCCAGCTGCGCCCTTAACAAGAATTTACTTCTTTACTTAGCGTATAATATACTATACTTAATTTTTTAGATTTCGTATACATGCTTGTTAGTGATTTTTTTTGTATAAAACGTATCCTAATATCATATCCTTTTGTATGTGACATGTCTAATATCACAATGCGATCAGGGGAAAAAAAATTATTCTTTAAAAGACTCGTATTCTGCTAGATATGCTGCTGATGTGGTATGTTTTATTTTGGTAGACAACTTTTCAATTTAGATGAATAAATATATCAAATCAGTTCCAGAATAAAACGATAGAAAGGCGAATGAAAAAAGAGCTTCTCTTTAGACAAGACAAACAGAAGTCTTGTTTAGATTACGGTCAATCTTGCCAAAAACCGGGTATATTCTTAGAAAATTTGAAATAAAAAAAAAAACAGATTACTTTCTTTCCTTGTAAAAACCGAAGAAGAGCGCACCACATTAGAAAGCAAAACGATAGTGTATTTTGAAAGAAGACAATGGCTGGAGAATCAAAGGAATTTGTTGACGGCTTCGTACTCTTATACTGTATGTTTGCGCAGAAAACCACTAGTTGGCGTAATTTAGTGAAACAACTTTTATGGTAGTCAGCTTCATACACCAGAATTGTTTATTGTCGTACCGAGAAACTAAAGTAATTTAAAAATTAAATTAACAAAGCAAGAATAGAATAACATTTGTCAGTGTGGACTGATTGTCTATAAATAATGGCTATTTTTGAAAGCTACACCAGACAGGGTGTTTAATGAAACGTTACCGTAGAAGTTAAATGTCCGTTTTCTGCTCATAAAATCATTGTTGCTGATGCTATTTGAACCACAAAAAATAAATTGTGACAGGATTATTTCGCAAATAATTGATTTATTTATCCTACAGTATAGGCCGCCGTGTTTACACTAATGCGTTTGAATATGCATTCTTATATTGAGAAGTCTTCTGGGGATTTTACTTGTTTGGAGTTGTCGGTTCCGATATTTGTGCTCGTGTTCTTGCAGAAGTTACAATTCATTTCCGATTGACTCTCCGTTCTGAAAAGGTGTACATAGAAAATGCAGTCTAAAAATTGAACAATTAGACATGTGCTTTGTAATACCGATTGAAGTAAAACCATCCCCTTCTAATTAGAGAATAAATCTTCCATTCCGGTTCCGGTGTAAGTATTTTTTTTTACTTTTCTTTGTTTTAATAAAATATTTGTTCTTACGGGTTCTATTAATTGCAGGCACCTTTTCTTTTTGTAGTTTTGGTCTTTCTTTTGAGGTACTCCGTTTTAATTGGTCGATGGATATTTAAGAATGGTTATACTGGCAATGATAATAATCCAAAAATTATAACATATCGAAGTGGATATCACACCACATTGGAAATTCAAAACTTAATAAACTAATTACAAAGTAAACTATACTTCAATGGTTAATCAACTTACCTTGAAGCCATCATCGGATCAAGGCCACCACTTTATCTAATTCTTGGTGCAGCCCAGCAACTGTTATCATTGGAGTCCATTTTGGTTTTTCCTTTTTTTCTTCGTTGGATACTTAAATACTCGATTTGGATACGAGAGCTGTTATCTCTACCGATTAACTGTCGAACACTGAAGACTTCCTAATTACACGAGCTACGTTACTTTTTTATGCATCACCACACTATACAGGTTTATACTGATCTTCTGGGGCACCATACATAACACTTACATCACAATACAATATTTAAAATGTACCATACGATTAAATAAATAAATTATTAAATTTTGTCGCGTTCTATGTATATGTATTGTGGTTGAGCGTTTAACAACGTACCTTTTTGGACGTTTATAAATAACTATGTAAACTCAAAGTATTTTTCAAGTACGATTAATCGTGTGCGCTTTAATTTATTTAAATCATCGGCCACGGTCGGTACTCGTCGTAATTGTTGTTAAACACCTTTTGAACAATATTTTGTTGCGTGAATCATTCGCAGGATTTATCGCTGTTATCGACTGTCAAATACCCTAACCTATTTGGGGGCGTTTGTGCCTCGAATTTATGTTCGTGATTTAACTTGCTCTCGTGAATTATTACTATTTGATAACGATATTTTGTTATTCATGTTAAATGATATTATCTATAGTTGTGCCTATGTTGTGTCTATATGTGTTGATTGAACTCTAGTCGCTATAACAATATATATATTTCTATTCACGTACGGTTTATTTCTGTATCTATGAGTTCTTAGTGGCTCTAGAAATTTCTTATACGTAATCCTAGGTGGCGCTTTATAAATTTTTCGAGCAGTGTAGAGGCCTTAATTTGGAACGATTTTCAATCCACCCGCGACCACTTCCGATTAAGAAGAGCTGCCGGTGGGTCATCTAGCACTGCTATATATTTATTTTAATCTGTTCACCAATAAATCGTAACAAAATTTTGTAACTATTTTGAGGGAACCAACAGTTATATTATCAACATAAAAGATACGTAGTATTACTAAACTCAAGATCAACTCCAAATTAGGAATAGAAAGTGTTTACTTTCGGTGTGTGGACAAGTGACAATTTATCAATGAAAGTGACATACGTAAGAAGAGATTTTATATAGTGCATACTGTCATCTTTGATTTACACAAAATACGCCTATTCGTGACTACAAGTCAATTTTGAAAACACAGCAAGAATTGAAAAATAAGAAAAAATGAGAAATAAGAAAGAAACTCTATAGTTGACTTGTTGTTTATTTTGAAATTTGAATCCAACTGTAATTGTAAACTGTAAAATTTTACCACGGTTTCCAACCGAAAACTTTAACACTCCTTTTTCACTTTTTCCGATCAGTTAGAATTGGTAAGTTATAATGAAACAAAAAAATTGTTTTTTGGCCGGTTTTCCGTCAGTACGTAAACATAACTTAAAACCACCTGTCCGATTTTGATGATAACTGACATGTGGGTATTACTTATAATAGCACACATTTGATTAGGTTTTAGGCTTAAATCTGTCGAGCTAAATCGCCAACCAACATAGATTTTCAAATTTTTGGAATAGTTACAAAATCATTCATTATACATATTTCTTTTCACATGAAAATGTTTATAATTTTAAGCAAAATGTGTGTCTGACGACATCTCGTGTAAAAAACATTGACACGTATGATTAGTATAAACTAAGAAAATGCCAACAGTTAAAAGTAAGGACATGTGTGCGTTTACGTGCTATCGCTATTAAAGCAACAGCTTCAATGCCTTAAACGCACGAGTGTCGATAAAGCCATAAAAAACTTGTACAGAAGCATTACACGCAACGAAAGAACACCTGATGCTGCATTTCGCTCTTATTATGAGCTCATCAGAGGTGTATACTTAAGTGCGGTATACAACTGTACAAGACGGCAGTTGGTCTTTTAAACTCTCGTGGAGTAATGAATATAAGCAAAATGTGTGTCTGACGACATCTCGTGTAAAAACATTGACACGTATGATTAGGTATAAACTAAGAAAATTCAACAGTTAAAAGTAATGTCCTTACTTTTAACTTTTTGCACTTGTTAGTTTATAATTTTTATGTAATACACCACTTTTGTTTAAATTATTTTTTGATCCGATAAGAAATTACTGAAACATAACCATCACGTGACAGTAATTGTTTTAACAACATCTTCAAAAATAACATTCATACAAAAAGTTATGGGACAAAATTCTTAGAAATTTTATCGTTTATAACTTTTTTTGAACTTACCAGGTACCTGGACTCGTGTTATGGTTTATCGTTAAAATAATTAAAATTTATCGTACCTCATTTTTGTACTTTTTCTATTAAAATTTTGTAAATTTATGTTTTCTAGCAAATGTTTTACGAGGCCGCACACTTTCGATACTCTTTTACATGTTTGTTAATATTAGAATGATGTAGAATTCTACGCAAAAGCTTGTTTAAGATGATATTCTTTTTTAGTTATTGTTATTATTATTATTTTGATAAAACAAATTAATTCTTCTCTTTCAATTATTGTTATTGTTAATATTATTACTAATTATTATAAATATTATTACTGTCTTTATTATGACTATTGATATTAAAATTATTATTATGTGAACCCCACTACAATTGTTGGATTTTGACTGTCAAACAAAGGCCGAAATAATATTCGTAAAATAAAAAGGCGAATTGCTCTTGATAATAGAACGGTCCACGTATTAAAACTGTAGCAGAATTGTTTTTATTTTATTAAACAAGTATTTTATGATAACGAAAGATAAGTTTTCATATTTAGTAAATAAGAGTGAACCATAGTCACTTTGTAATAAATTTTCACTGATTAAAAAGTAAACATCTAAAATATTTTCTAATAAGTATTTTCTTTTTACTTACCAATTTTTATACGTTTATGGGCGTATTCTATTTATAAAGATTATGGGAACTACACATAATGTAATATAATACCTTTACGATAACTGAGAAATAAGTTTCAAGGATAAAATGAACGTCAGCTTTGCTATCCTTGTCCCTCAAACCGTCTTACTCGAAGTGGAAGCATATTACAAGAACACCGAGAGATGACGCCTTCTACCAAGCATTATTTTCATAATTTTAGTTCCGCCACGACAACGACCGTATTTTTCAAAATTCTTGTGTGCACTTTTTGTGGATATTGAGAATAAAATTCTTCTACAAAATGATGGAATTATTTTTTGATAAAATAGGTATGTATGCCGTTTGGTAGAAATTAAATAAAATCGTTTGGGTTGAAATGCAATGTAAATTCCTACATTTTTAATTCGTGATTACATCGCTATTTGTTTAAATAATGCGTTATTTGCTAAATAAATAGGCAGCCGTGATACTATCAGAGTACTATAAAATCTATGGACCATTTTTTCTTCGCAGAAAAAACAGTAAATGGAAATAGTTATACAGACATGTTAGAATTATTTTTTATCCACAGTTAGATCAGGGTTTACAATCAAATGGTAACAAAATAAAACCTATTTTCAACAAGATGGATCACTTCACTCTTTTCCTTAGTTGCTAGAAACTCTTTTCCAATAAATTTGGTGACAACTGGATTGGTAGAAGTGGTCCAGCAGAATGGGCTCCTAATTCATCTGATTTAACAGTTCCGATTTTTTTGTATGGGGATACGTAAAATCTTTAGCTTATAATCCTGCACCACAAAATTTGGAAGAATTAAGGAATAGTATTTGTCAAGCATTTAACAGCATTACCCAAGATATGCTGCACAAATTTATATCTACGTTGGGACAACTGTATTCATCAAGAAGAGCGGCACATTGTAAATTTAATGAACTAGTACTTGCACTTTTCTGTTTTGTGTTTTGTTTTATGTAAAATTAAATTGATGTTATTCTGTTGTACGATTTTTGATTTGTATCTTTCATTTTAAAATTTAATTACTCGGTCAATCTCTAACCGATTTCGTTTACTGCAGCGCATCTGCATAGTGTCCTCGCATAGTGCATAGTAAATTTTATTTTATTTACTTTCAAGGATAGAGGGTTATTATGCAAACATGATAAACAAAACCGTTACTAATTGAAATATTGTAATTATTTATAATACACATTCTTACATACATAAAATAAAACATATAAGTAAAATACGCCCCTTCTTGGTATTTTTTATTCTAATCGGCACTCGCCGTAGTTCTTCGGGATGCGCCGGCTTCTCGTCTTCTTACGCGCCGCGTACTGTAACATGCGCGTACAGACCTCGATCTCATAACTGCCAACTGCCGCGATAACGGCAATTTGATGAATATTTTTCTGTAGCGGTACCTTAGTTCAAATGTGTCACATAATTTTAATCACCAATATGAAAATAATCATAATATCTTTGAAAATCGTAAGTTCCTCGATCATTCTGTCACAAATAAACATTAAGCAGGTTATCCAAGATGTATGCTGACGCAGAAATTACGATCATTGACGATGTCAGTCCACATATTCACTTTTTGTAGGTACTGCCTATTAGATTCTCTTTTAGGGGAAAGATAGTTTTCTCAATTGACATCTACATAAGAGCAGAAGTAACGTTATCAGAAAAGAAAGTTTTAATTTAAATAGAATAAACGTTATAAATTCGTTAATCTCTCCTTAGAACTAAATTCTTCAGTCCAGATCGTTATGAAATAATTCTTCAATTAAAAATTGATTCAAATGAGAGTGCTATGGCAGAAATAATTGCATAATTTTGTTTACTATTTTGTTAAATATCAAAGTTAAACGAAGGAAAAATTGATAGGTATGTATGAAATACATACCGTGTGTCCCGAATAATCTGAAGCATTCTGTTTAACATGGGAATTTGAAAAGTTCGATTTATATGTCTCCATAGTGTTGTTAGGATATTTTCACTATCAGAACATTTAACAATGTCTACTTGAAAACATTTTGCGTAATAATTTCTAAAATTTAAACAAACATTAAAAATATTTGAAAAAAATATTTAATAATATTTCAAACTGTACAAGAGTTTAAATCTTAGTCCGATTTCTTTTGTTTAGTTGTATTATTATTTTAAAATATTAGCGTTTCATTTCTATCGGTAAGAGGCATAACTTTTATTTTTTTTACTTGAACTAGCAATGGATTTATTAGAATATTGCCATTATGAAACATTTAGTTTAATTATTTAATAATAGGGAGTTTTTGGATATCGTAATATCTTCTGCGCATGCGCTACGTCATTACGCATGCGCACAAGAAACTCACGTAATTTTAGTGTTCGATTTTACGATATCTAAAAACTGTAATTGAATAATATATTAATAAATCCATTACCAAGTTCAAGTAAAAAAAGTAAAACTTTTAATTACGTCTTCACTTATGGAAATTAAACCCTGTTCTTGAAAATAATAATACAATTAAAAAAAAAAGATTTGAACCCTCGCACATTTTGAAATTTTATTAAATATTTATTCAAATATTTTTAATATGATTGGTTAAATTTTAAAAATTATTCAGGCAAAACGTTTTCTAGTACACATTGTTAAGTGTTTTGATAGTGTAAAAAACCTAAAACACTTTGGGGACATTATAAATCGGACTTCAAACTCACGTCGTGTTAAACATAATGCTCAGTACGTCCTTGAATGGTTTAGACAATGTTATGTTTTGAACTAATAACACTTATTCTGGACTTCGTAGATGCAATTCTTGGAGTCACGACTGTTGTCTGTGGTCTAGTTTTGGAGATCATGCTACCAATAGTTCTTGATGATCTGAATACCGTGTTAATGTCATAATTTCTTCCTATCCGTTTTATTTTCTCAGATAATCCTTTGACATATGGAATGCTGAGTAGTGTTTTGGGTTGCTCTTCGGTCATGACTGGTTGGTTCTTAGAGAGTTGTAGAGCAGTTTCTCACTTTCATTTTGTTTAAGATCTCTTCTGATGTTCTTGATTTCTTCTTGTAGTCCTACCTCTGTATTACATAGTCTGTGAGCTCTGTCGACTAAAGATTTAATAATCCTTTTTTTGTTGTTCCACTGTAATTGGAGTCGTAATTCAGATATTGGCCGGTATGAGTTGGCTTTCTGTAAACTGATGTCACAATATCCTCATTGTTTCTTTTGCGAGGACGTCCAAGAATGGTAGTGAGTATTCCCTTTCTTTCTCCATGGTGAATTTGATGGATGGTTTAATGTTGTTCGGGTGGTGTAAAAAAAAGGTCTAGCTGACGGTCGCTATGGTTCCAAATTATGAACGTATCGTCTACAGATCTGAGCCATAATTTTGGTTTAAAGCTCGCTTTTTCCAGTGCTTGGACCTCTGAACCAGTTCATGTAGATGTTGGCGATTACCGGTGAGAGAGACGAACCCATAGGAAAACCGTCGTCTTGTGCAAAGAATTCGTCCTTTAATTGGAAATATGAGTTCCTGAGGCAGCATTGTAGAAATTCCATTATCCCTTAACCGGTAGCAAACTTCTATTATGTAATTCCTCGTCCTCTAGCAACTTCTTCTGAATAATTTCTAAATATTCTTCAACCGGAACATTAGAGTAGAGGCTTTCTACATCGAAGCTGACAAAACGATCTCGTTTTGTAGTTTTATAGACTCAAGAATCTCTACGAAATGTCTGGAATCCTTGACAAACGATGAGCTGCCATTTTGAAGTGGTCGTAGAATTGAAAGTAAGAATTTGGCTAGTTGGTATGTGGGTCCATAACGAGAGCTAGTTATTGGTCGAAGCGGCATGTTGTCTTTATGTATTTTTGGTAACCCATATAAATGCGGTGGTTTGCTATGGTGTGGCGTAAGAGTTGTCCTTGTTCTTGAAGGAAGGTATTCTTCGTATTTCTTCAATATCTGGTAGACCTTCCTCTCCAGGCTAGAAGTGGGATCTTTCTTCAAGTGTCGGTAGTTCCCTTGTCGTAGAATCTCGTCTGTTTTTGGGTCGTATGTATGGGAATCCATGATTACTGTTGCTTTTCCTTTGTCAGCTGGTAGGATTTTGATGGATTTATTCTCCTATAGTTCTTTAAAACCGATATCTCCCGTTTTGTTATGTTGCTTTGTTCTTTCTTTTTCTCCAGTACACTCCGGACTTTCCACTTAAACTCCTTTGCTTGTACCGGTTCTAACTTTGCGGTCTCCACTGCACTCACAATATCGAGAATAGAGACTTCTTTGCAAGTAACGGCAAGATTAAGTCCTTTTTCAAAAGTGACGTCTCCGTGATTGATAATGGATGTGAGGAAATGTTGACAATGGTTCTCTTCGGTACTTTCAAGTATTGGTTGGTTCTTGTTGGTTTCGAGTTAGATTTGACCATTTTCTGTTGTGAGCCAGTTGTTGTGTTCCTCGAATCTTGTCACAGACGGTGTCAATCTTTCGGAGTATCGGTGCTAAATCTTCTTCCGTGATGATTAATTTTATTTCTTTACCAGATTATTAAAGAAATACGAAGAATACCTTCCTTCGAGAACAAGGACAACTCTTACGCCACACCACAGCAAACCACCGCATTTATATGGATTACCAAAAATACATAAAGACAACCGTTTTTGACCAATAACCAGCTCTCGTTATGGACCCACATACCAACTAGCCAAGTTCTTACTTTCAATTCTACGACCACTTCAAGATGGCAACCCATCGTTTGTGAAGAATTCCAGACATTTCGTAGAGATTCTTGAGTCCATAGAACTACAAAAACGGAGATCGTTTTTGTCAGCTTCGATGGGAAAGCCTCTCACCATGGAGAAAGCAAAGGAAATACTCACTACCATTCTTGGACGTCCTCGCAAAAAGAACCAATGAGGATATTTTGACATTAGTTTTACAGAAAGCCAACTCATACCGGCCAATATCTAAATTACATGACTTCAATCACAGTGGAACAACAAAGAAAGGGATTATTATATCTTTAGTCGACAGAGCTCACAGACTATGTAATACAGAGGTAGGACTACAAGAAGAAATCAAGAACATCAGAAGAGACCTTAAACAAAATGATTACCCGAAACGAGTGGTAGAAACTGCTCTACAACTCTCTAAGAACCAACCAGCCATGACCGAAGAGAAACCAAAAAACACTACTCAGCATTTCATATGTCAAAGGTTATCTGAGAAAATAAAACGGATAGGAAGAAATTATGACATTAACGGTATTCAGATCATCAAGAACTATTGGTAGCATGATCTCCAAAACTAGACCCAGACAACAGTAGTGACTCAAGAATTGCATCTACGAAGTCCCATGTGAATGCGGTCATCATACGTAGGAAACTAAAAGACCCTTAGATATCAGGTTGAAGGAACATAAAACCCATACGCAAGAGGAGACTTTGAAATCGCATTGCCCAACACTCCTGGGAAAAACATCACAAAATGAAATGGCCGGAGGCAAGAATTATACACCGAGAAGAGCACTGGTACAAGAGAAAATTTAAAGAAACAGCGTTTATCGAAAACAACAAGAATGTCTTTAGTCAACCCAGCGTAGAGATTAATGTGTGGAAACCCTTAATTAGACGCCTGACTAATCTTAGTTTACGGTAACGTCCCCATTCATTAACTTTGTACACTTGATCGCTTCACTAACGTTGTATTAGTAAATAAGTTACAGTAGTCTTTAAGTTTGTTAGTATTCACCTGAAGACGATTGCAGATTCAATAGCATATTGAAACGTTGTGTTTATTCTATTAAAATAAAATATAGACAATGGAAGTCCAGAATAGTGTTATTATTTCATAATGCTTCAGATTACCCGCTACACACGGTATACCTTTTATACCGTAAATTAGCACAGGGAACCATTTCCTGATCGGCGAGTTCCCAATCCTCATTATTTTTGAGTATCATTGGATTGGCACATATGGTTCAATTCCAGAGCCAACATGATGGTCTGATCTTAGTCCTTTGTACTTTTCTTATAGATACGTTAAAGATGACGTCTACATTATAGTTCATCCGGATATTCAGTCTTAAAAAATCCTATTGAAACTACTATTAATAATATCGATGGGCGAAGTTTAAATAAGAAATAATTGCTAAAAACAGTAGCACAATTATGTGTTATTATAGCAACGGGAATAATTTGAACAATGTTTATAATTAATTTTATCTTTAGTATGAAAAGTTGTTAAATTATTTCTGTCATAGCACTCTCATTTGTATCAATTTTTAATTAAAATATAACAATTTTTATTTGCATATTTTTGCAATACCTTTATTACTGGCACTATAAGTGTTGTATATAGTCAAGGTAGGTTTTAATTTAAAATAGAAAAGTTTGGTCGTATATTTTTGAGAAACCCTGGTTAAGAAAAGTTTATTTTAATAGTCATATGTAATACAAAAGATGCTGATTTAACTTCCGATTTCTTATAGTTCCCGAGATAGTACTAGTATAGCACTTATTCACAACACCTTATATGCAATGAGCATATAATAATTAACGTTGCGAGTGTCTTAAGAGGGTTTTGCCCTACACAACCAGGACATGGTTCTCCGTGTATTTCTGACTAAAAGCACTTTATGTGTAACTATAGATTTTTTACAACAATTTTTTTAATCTTGAATTCCATTCATATTTTATTGCCGAAAGCATTAATGCATGCCCGTCATGCGTTAAAATTTGTTTGATGCAATTAAATGTATATTTTGAAAGATACATTATCACGTTATTACGTAATTTTTTAAAAGTTTTAGTTTTTTAAAAACACATAATTTGAAAAAACTTAAAATTTATTACACGAGGGGCGTACAATCATAATTTCTCTAACCAGATTTTATTGTTTGAATATTGTATGTTCTTTTTTTATATAGAAAATAATTATTTTGTGACCGTTGTTTTATGCAAATACCCTCTTAATAGCCATCACGTGCGAGTTGCATTCAGTGTTTTTTTTTCAACGTTGCCATAACATAACAATAAATAAAAACACTAATTTTATAATAACACTACTAGTTACGAATTGTTCAAACACTTGATATTTATGTACCGTCGTAATTCTGATGGTTCTGAATTTGTATCGTAATGATTAATGAATTTTATTGCAGTTCAGATTGTAAAATTCTAATAAAAAATTAATTATAATACAGGAATAGAAAAAAAAAACAGCTTGTCCTATCAAAATTTAAAAAAACTGGAGACTTTACATCATAGTAAAAGTAAGGTAAACAATATGAGACACAAAATAAAAGTCAATGTACTCAAAGAGTTTTAAAAATATCTGTAGTTTCAGAAATAACGAATTTGTACCTTAATTTATAGATGTTCTATGCATTCACGTATATACTTAATCACTAATTAATAATTGTCAGAATCATCTGAAATAACGTTAATATTCGAAAATAATTTTTTTTAAGAACAAAATTTTATTATCGCTGGTTTCACAAAACAATATAACAGCGTGATACTAAACGGACTACAGAACTAGCCTTTGAAAAACATTGATGAATGATTTCTGATTCTAAATGTTGTAGGCACGTTAGGTTAATAAACATCGCTACGTGGAGTGTCTATCGTGTACGATTCATTAACAAATTTTGAGCCGTCTATTTTTTTTAATTAATCATAATCACATTTGATTCTTTGAATTTCAGAACTGTCATTCATACCAAACTTTATCTGTGGGAGAAATTGAAAAAATGCAAATGATTTTTTTCAATCTGATATCCGTGTATCAATCAGTTTTTATTATTACTTACATTTAACTAATCCCTAAACAAATATCTAAAAAAGAGTTGATAAATGTTTTATACAAGCACGACCACAAACAATTTGTTCAGTTCAAGAATTGTTCAGTGTTGATAAACGAAGTAATTTTGCCATCTCAATTAGTGATTAATTTCATTTAAAGATTGTTGCATTGTATCTGATAATCATATACACAAAATAGAGATTTATACTGATGTTTTGAGATACTCGTACCATATTGCGGGTAAATTACAGTACAATATTGAAATGTAAATAATGTAACCACACGAGTAAATAAATAAATTCCTATTACAATAAATGGGTTACTACCTACATATTATAATTAAAATTATCAAAATGGTTACAAAAATCATTTTTCTTTTATCTTATTTGTGAATCTGTCAGTATAACATTCTGGGGAATTTTCGAATATTCTAATTAAGATTTGAATTCCTAGAAGATGATTGTTGCTAGGTATGTATAACTAAACTTATGTTATTTTAGAATTTTGCATACTCTGAATAAGTTGCTTTAGTGCGTTGTTCTGGTAGATTAATTAGAAGAGAGATTAATTACAGATGGCGTTAAATAAATGTGCATTAATGACGATTTTATTCGACGAATTTAGGAATTGGGTTTTCCGCTAATCGTATGTTGGAAATTCTAACCTACCCATCCATCATGTTATTTCCTTAAGGGTACGTGAACAAGATTATTAAACTATTAAAATTTGTTCACTGAATTTAAAAGAAATAAATCAGTACTCTACTCATTCGTTTTCTGCAATGTGATTTTCATATAGTCTTGATGCAAACAATTAACCTTGAAAATTAAATCTTAATTTTTATGTAATAATTAACAATGGCATGTTTTTTACAAAATCTATCTAGTGAGTCAATTGAATAAAAATAAAAACTTTTTGTATGTATAACAAAACATAAACTCTCATGCTGCCAAATTTTTAGAAAATTTAAATCAAATCTTTGTTGTAATATGATAGGTTGCATTATGATAACAATAAACACAATAATACATCTCTCTTTATTAATGTACCTACTCTCGAATTATTTTACGAATTTCATGTACTCGTTCATTGATATTGATTAGTCAACTGATGAATGTTAATGTAAGTGCTGAGGCCAATTATTGTTTATGCGTAGCATGTTGGTTTTGCTAGTAATTCTATAAAAAGAAAAGCACAGATGTAAAAATGCACAACAATACATGAATTAAACAAAATTGTAATTATTTGGAAAAATACGAACAAAAAGTAAAGAATAAATAATCCTTACTATAATGCAGAATGTTTAAGCGTTAGTTTTAGCAGGTAGTGCCTTGGTCATCTAAACCAAAATTTGTTGTGGAAGGAACGAGTTAAGTTACACGGAATGAAAACAACAGTTTTGGTGAATGGAGACGATAACTGATAAGAAGACTAGAAACACTTTACTTTCTAAATAATTTTGAAAGATAGAATTAAAATAGTTATTAAAATGATAAAATTGCATAAAAAATATTGGTGTATATATACGAAAACGGCAGAGTTGTTTATTTTGCATGATGAAAGATGTATCAGAATAAATCCGTGGACGATGCGACTCCGTACAAACAAGTGCTTGAGGAGTTAGATGAGATTCATGCTCGAAAGCAAGAAGAGTGCTCTCACGTCTCCACTGGTCATTAGTCATAGATGAAATCGCTGAGTTCCTAATAAAACTGAGATATTAGTGCAAAGTCTGTGCAGATGATCTGGCAATCGTAATGAGATCTCATGCACAATATACCATTACCATCTAAGCAGAAGCTTATGTACTCCTTTCAATGCAAGCATTTAGGAGTTGTACTAGATAAGAAGTTAAATTGCAAATCTCACATTACCATGCCAGTCAAAAAGGTTAGCTCATCCTTACTTTGCTGCCGTCGGTTGGCGGTAGACTCTGGATTTCCATCTTTTCTTGTACGCCATGGCAATTAAGCCCATAATGACCTACTTACCTGCAATATGGCAGTCTAAGGCTAAGGAAAAATCAGTGCAGACTTAGATCAGTTACAACAATTGGCCTGTCTAAATAACACTGGAGCGATGATCACCATGCCTGCTGCCGCTAAGGCGGCAATGGAAGCAGTACGTGTGCTCCAAAATAAGTTGGGTTGAATACATCCTACAACCGAGCACCTTGGAATATTGTAACTACTGGACATACCAGTATACAGGGTGTTGCTGTATTCGACCGACAACGCTCTACCTTAGAATAAAAACATAAACCCTTAAACGGCTTAGTTGCTAAGATACAAGGCGTTGAAAGTTTAAAAATAAAGATTAAAAATTTGCGATAAATCAAAATCCTTTTAAAAATAGTGTTTATTACTTCTTGAACAATTTACGCTTAACCTTTTTATAAAATCGAATTAATAGTATATGGATTGAAGCAAATTGCTTAGCAAAACACCGACGGGCAAATTGCACTGCACACAATAATTTGGAATATGTCAGTACTTGCAGACTTTTGTTTAGAAGCAAATATCTTCAAGACCGTTTATTTTAGCACCATAAAATGTAATTACTTTTTCGATCAAAAACAAATAGAGAATTTAAAAAAAATAAACAAAAAATGATTTGCTCCAGTGGCGTAAAAAGAAGAGGGTAAAAGTTGTAACTAATCCTTATAGCGCGCCACCGGTTAAATTTTTTGAAAAATTAGTTTATGTCAAAATATGACTTTCTTGAAGAGCATATTGGTCACCAAATTTGAAAAAAATATTTTAAGGCATTTTTGATTTATTGCAAATTTTTAATTTTAATTTTAAACTTTCAGCACCCTGTATCTCAGCAACTAAGCCGTTTAAGAGTTCATGTTCTTATATCAAAATTCACCAATTTACAAGACCTCTTTGGGGTAGTGCATTGTCGGTCGAATATAGTAAACCCTGTATACACAAAAGCCGTTTAAAGTGGTGATTCGGTACAGAGCGTTCCAGAAAACATTTATCAAATGTAAATCAGTTTGAGTTGATTGTGGTAAATATTTGCATTCTTTAGGATAGTATGAACCTCATCATTTCAAACCGTTGTTGCTTGTTCCAATCGATATACGCTTTTTAACAAGAAACAAAAAATGTTTTTTTTTAATTTACTATTTAAAAAGGTTGTTTTTTCAGCAAAATGCTTCTTATAGGAGAGTTGGCATCAATGAGAAAGATTTGGAATGGAACAAAATGGTTTTCTTCAAACGAAACGGCAGTGAAGACTTTGTATTATTACATGTAGATGGCAATTAAGTAGTCTTAAACTTAAAAAAATATTAAGAAATGGACAGCTTAGTTTTCAAAGTAGTAGGTTCGAGCAAGTATAAAGTAACTTTTTTTTATTTTATGAAAATTGTGTTTATTGAAGTTCATCTAAGTAACGAAGCTTAGTAAGTCCGGTAGAGATGGCCCTCATTTTTTAAATATGTCGTTTCTGGGTGATTTAAACTACAAACCTCGCCAACTAATTTATTTTAAAGGATAATATATCTGTCGCAGTAAGATAGATAATGCCGTAATATAGTTATATCCCTAGGGATATAATTATATACCGTAACATAGTTATACGAAAGCGATTCATTACTATCTCACTAGGAATATAGTTATAAAACGGTCCAAGTTTAGTGTTAAACTTATACAGTATAACATCTATAATCCGGACACACTTAAATTCGGACATCCAGTACTCCTGACACTAAATTACAAAAAGTCATAATCCGGACGCATTTCTTTAATCCGGACAGTCGCTGCGCGCGTAATTTTGCGTGTTTAAGCCTGTCAGAGCGTCTTTGGCAGTTGGGTTTTACGCTGTATTATATCATTTAAATTCGCGACAAGTGCACAGGAAGGTGTTTATTGTTACAAAATGTCGAAGAGAAAACATACAACGTTAAATTTACAACAAAAACGTGAAATAATTAGATCGGTGGATTCAGGAGAAAGTGTCAGATCAGTTGCTGTTAAATATAGTAATGGAAAATGTAAAATAAAGCCAACATAATGGATTATGTAGCGGAGGATCATAATTTAGATAAAGGAAGACCCTAAGGTTAAGTGCATATCCAGCCATGGAAAAGCTTTGTACACTTGGTTTGTTCAGGAAAGGGCTAGAGGTAAGTAAAAAAAATGCCATTTAGGCAATTTTGTTTTATTTATAAATTGTGGTTTTTTATTTTTGTATGTGCATAAACATGCAATTAAAAAGGTTCTAATTTTATTTAATTTTGTCAAATGCGTCGTCTAGAGAAAAATTAAAAGAAAAACACTTGAAAGTCCACATATGTATTCAACAAAAATCATTTTTCTTTGTTATAGGAACCCCATTATCAGGGGAACTTATATCTGAGAAGGCAAAGTTTTATTATCAGCAACTAAACTTAAGTGGCGATTTCAAAGCAAGCAGCGGTTGGTTGCAAAAATTTAAAGAGAGATATGGCATAAGGCAGTTGACTATTACAGGTGAAATTCTGTCAAGCAATGTTGATGCAGTGGAGCCATTTAAAGAAAAGCTACTTTCAAAAATCAGAGAAATGGGCCTTCAACGATCAGATTTATAATGCCGACGAGCGGGGCTTATTTTGGCGAGTCTTGCCAAACAAAAACTCTAGCCCATGGTAATGAAAGGTCAGCGCCAGGGCGAAAAATTAGTAAAGATAGAATAACCTTCATGCCGTGTGCTAATGCATCTGGGTCCCATAAGTTACGATTGTTTGTTATTGGAAAATCAGCAAAACCAAGAGCTTTTGGAAATTCCTTTTGTTCCTGTATCTTATAAAAGACAAAAAAAAGGTTGGGTAACAAAGGACTTATTTCGTGAATGGTTCCATACTGAATTCGTGCCGGCAGTAAGAAAAAAATTAAAAGAATTGAATTTACCTCCAAAAGCTCTGTTATTATTAGACAATGCCCCAGGGCACCCAGTTGATCTCAAAAGCGATGACAATCAAATCTGTGTTATGTACCTACCACCCAACTGTACACCATTAATACAGCCCATGGATCAACATGTCATCCAAACGTAAACTCTATTACAGAAAGGACTTGCTTAAAAAAATTGTAGCATCTGAGACGACATTCCTACAATGTTGAAGAGCATTAATCTTAAAAACGTAGTGTTTTCGTTACACGAAGCATGTTACCAAAGTGCATCCAGACCTAATCAAAAGTCTTGGAAGCCATTGTTGTCTACCCAGGAGGTGGCTTCAGATGACGAGGATGAGAAGAAACATTCCTTTAGCAACTTTAACAAAGAAATTATGAAATCGAAAGAACTCAAAAATGAATTAAATGAGGTAAAAGCTCTTGGTGAACAAATATTAGGCGCCGATATTTCAAATGAAGATGTAGAAGCGTGGATTACGGGGAGTGGCTCTGAGACTGACATTTTCCTAACAGACAACGATATTCTTGCTGAAACAAATGATGTACAGAACGATTCTTCTAGCGATGATGATGTTCAAATTGTGGCAAAAGTTAAACACCAAGATGCCGTAAGGTCCTTTAACAACTGCATCCAATGGGCATCAGAAAACAATATACCAGACAATCAAATTGAGTTACTTTTCGAACTAAAAATATTGCTGTAAAAAGATGTCGAGTCAAAAAACAGAAAAAATATTACTGATTTTTTTAAGGTAGTTCCAACGTAACTAACATTTGTTTGTTTTAAACTTTGAATTACAGTACATACATATAGTACAGAATATATGTACAATACTGTTTACATTTTCTATTTAAAATTTTTAAATATCTTTGGCATACCTACCTATTTTAATTTTTTATGAAAGATTACGTTTGTGGTAAATAATAAATGTTTTATAAATTATTCTGGATTTTATTTGTATCGTAACATTATGCTTTGGCTCATACTCAGTAATCCGGACAAATCACTTATCCGGACACCCCCTTTACAATCTATTGTCCGGATTATAGAGGTTGTACGTATTACTAAATTAAGTTTAGTGAAATAGCTTTCGGAGTGTGTAGGCGGCGCGCCGCCTCCCCCGCAACGGAAGAGGGTGCTACGGTTAATTGAAGAAAAGTAAGTTTTGCCGGCAGCCGAAGAGTAGGGCGTGGGTGAGAAAAAGGATCCACCGCTTCTTCAGAACTGTCTTGATTTAATCCGGAGGGCGCCATAGTCCTAATGCGTGGATACAAACCTGCTTCCGAACTAAAGAAACAGACGCAACAATCAACCGTAACAAATTAAAGGAGCAATAAATACAATAAAGAGAGAGAGACACAAGTAACCTACAAAACGTTATATTTAATAACACACCATAAAGAAGAAGGAACAGAGCACAATTTAAATATATCCACTTACAACGTAAGTTAATTCTACGAAGCGTATTCGTTTGTACCCATATATATAGTCGTACCAAAAAGAAGGAAAAAATATAAGATTAATAGCAAGTTAATAATTTATGCGGTAACGCCACTGGCGTTATTTAATCTAGACAAGATGGCGACGTAACCACACCCGCACAATACGAAGGTGTATTTAGTGTTCGCAGTTGCAATATTTAGCGTTAAAAAGTATCGGAGAGTTAGGTGTTTCCCCAAAAGAGCGCTCTTCCGTGGTCTTACCACCTTATACTCTAAAAATTCCCAAGCAATGGTGGGTAAATGAAGCAAGTTCGTCGCCTTTACGGGTACACATTCGTTTTGCAGATTGGGCAAGTATATGCGCCACAACAAGTTAATTAATTATATTGTAGTGAATTAACAAAAAAAATATAAATACGTGAACAAATACGTTTCGAGTTCCAAAGATTTAACTGCACTTAAGGTGCCAAGACAAGTTGTACTTATTTAGGTGTTACGCTTGAGACGTTTTCGGTAGCAGTGTGACGTCCGGAGATGGTTTGTTTTCAGCGCAGAAGTATAATTAGAAAATCTGACCTTATGTTGTAGATAGAGGTTTACGATGTTGACACACACAGGAGAAGATACAGATATGTGGTGTCGGTTCCAGCTGCGGCGACCCTAATTTCGGTAGGATGTCCCGTACTTCAGCAATCTTAACAGCAAACCCCAAGTATGCGACACACGCAGCGACAAGACAATAAAAGGTAGAAAGAGATCCCACGATGAATTTAATCAGCCAGGTAATTGGTTTGTTTAGGCCAAAAGAACCTTTAAAGCCGAGTAATTTTAATCCCGGAGTAACTCTAATCCCGGAGTAACTCGCCTTATCTGAAAATTATGCACGGTGTAACGTTGAAGAAGCCATGAAGAATATTTGTCGTACCTGAGGGTCCATCGAGCGACCATTAGAAGAAATTAGTACACGCATCAAGTCTAAGTACTTCAGAAAATCAGTAATCAATCCTTTCAGCTATTAAAAATATACCGCTATACATTGAAAGTTTGCAGGTTCCTATACATACCACTAGAAAATTTGACGGAATTACGATTAAGCACTCAGATGAAGGCAAATTTGAATTTCACGTAACACGACGTGATAGTAGTTGTTACAAGGCGGAAATTGAAGATCAGCCGAAAATGTATTAGTGATTAGGACAACGCGGAAGTTGAATTCTGGGAATTAAATCCCCAAAAATTTTCGTTAAGGAGCGAACACGGAGAAATGTCGCGTTTACACCTCGACTCCTCGTATTGTGTGTTGCCTAACTCACAGTGACCGTTACAAATTCCGCCACACAAAACTTCAAGCCCGCGCAGAAGGATAAACATAATCCGCTGCACCATAGCATAATCCAGAAAATTAACATCCGTAGGTGTTCAGCAAAAAAAAAAAAAAAAGCGAATCTCCAACATGAGCGACATATAACCAAAGATACCCACCCCACACATATAAAAAAAACCTAATGAAACTAACCCTAAGAGATAGACGGTTTGTTGAACTAAGAGTAGCTGATCTGATGAAATCTGTTCAAAACTCGCATGAAGCGTTTGGTGTATCCAGCAACAAAGTCAAGCAACGACCAAGAAAAAGAAAAAGGATAACACCAAGAGATTGAACGCCCACAAAAACTCGCAATTAGCGATTTCCGAGAAGCAAGGTAAAAAGAAACGTGGGTCATCCAACAAAGTATCTCAACCAACTTTACTAAACCCAGTCAACAGAAAATATTATTATAGTAAAGTTTGAAGTTTGGACAAACGTCCAGGACAGAGCCCTAAAAACCAATGAAAACCTAACCCAAATTAAAACAATACCACCCTGAATTACCCCAAAATAAGGTACCCTAGGAAAGGTTTAAGGTAAGATAGGAATAAGGATAAGGCTGAAACCCAAATACCAAGAGGTTAGGATAAACCCTAGGGAAATTATTACATCGGGCATTTCCCTAGCGGCGTGCAGGTCACGACTGGGTGGCACCAGGCATCACTCCCACCAAGACCCTCGTGAAGGATGGAACTCCGCGTCATTGGGCCCCCAGGGAAAATCCACCCCTCGCCATTCACGACCCTTAGTACAGAGCCTTCCCAAAATAAAGTCCTCCCACCCAGGAAAGGATTTAGTCTTGGGCCGAAATGCTCCTGACACCACAAGACTAATGGATATGCAGTTAAAGAGTGCGACTCTGAAAACCGAGGATAAACCCCCCAACCCCTATAGCATAATGGAAGAATGAAGGAAGGATCCCAAAATTTTGCCCAAAAAATTTCCAAAAGTAAAAGACTGGAACAAGTCCAACAGTTTGAGGTTCTGCAGTGGCTACGGCCAGTGATCCATTGGACGGAGGTTAAGGGCGAACGGTTTTACCCCCTGCCCCAGATCTTGCTCGCCCCGTACCCCCCTAAGGGTTAGGGGTGTACCTGGTAACGAAACAAGGGTACCAGAAACAGGAGCTCCGACTCCCCTCACGCCAACACCCACTGAAACCCCCAGCCAAAGCGGTACCTCTACGCAAGAAAGAAAGAAGGAACAGATGATAGCAAAGACAAGGAAAAAGGGAAATACTCTATCCCTCCTCGAGAGGACAGAGAGAGCAACAAAACGACGTTCACACAAGACAAGACACATTCAGCTGTCTGAATTCGGCTTGAAAAGGATTGCCAAACTGGCGAAGACGTACACCAATGAGCCATAGGAGAGGGCGTTCAATCCGTCACGGGATCGGGGAAATCGCGGTACTCCCACAACTACGTGAACTCATGGGAAACTAAGTCCGAAGCTCGAACTCAATTCAAGGTCAAATTCTTGGTATTATTTACCTGAGAAGGTCCAATCCCTACGTTACCAACCAACCTACCCATATCACAGCATGGAATTCTAACGAGATGTGAACCATTATGGCTCAGCAAAAAAAAAAAAAAATTAAATATAAACTATGAGCTAACTCAATTAGAACTGAGTCAGTATATCATTAAGCTCGCCGAAGCGGTTTGGTATCTCCCCAGAAAAAGAAAACCCAACAGTATCTTGAGTGCATTGTCAACAAGAGCAGGAGCACGCTTCCAACTTGAACTCAAGTCAACAGGCATCCCCAAAAAAAAAAATAAAGCTTCTCAAACCAAAAAACAAAAAGAACCTGTATCTACGTATATACAGTTCTCCGCAGAAAGAAAATAAAGATATACGGGAGAGCACCAAATAAATCAGAGATTTCGATGTAAATCGATCATAATGTCGTGTAGCTAATAGAGCCAGAAACCATCGATAATCTCATTCATAACCAACCTACAGTAAGGCAGAAATAAAAAAAATTTATTCCGCTTAACAACAGTAAGAGAAAATACGAACTTCTCCTTACTAGAAGGAAGATAGTCCGAGCAAATTCGTTAGAAACCCGTGAAAGGAAAAAAAAATAATACAGATATGATAAAATCAGCAAAAGTTAAATAGTCAAGTAAAATAAGTCGTGTCCAAGTAGAAATCGCAGTCATGAACCGTGTCTTCTAGCTGGCAGTACAAAGCAAGTTTACGACGCTTTTTCCGTCTAGGATAAAAGTAAAAGAGTGATCTAAACAATTAGGCTCCAGCACAAGTTCGGCATTCAACTCTTCCGAAGATTCGAGAGGTTCTGGCTTAAGGTCTTTCGTGCCACGTACCCTGGTGACTTTCTAAAGAATCAGCTTCTTCATACGTCCAGGGAGACACGACAGGTTTGCCGTGAACGGGCCTAAATTTAGGTGCGAGTTCCGCATTGAAATGCTTCGAAGCGTCAGATGATTGGAAGTTGACGCACCGATCACCCGTTATATGACATGTCGGCGGCGTAAGTTATGCCTATTCGTGTAGTTCATAGGCTTTCCAGAAGGCGTTGAAGTATATATTCTGGATAGCCGCGTAACGTCAGTAGACACATTATGATCGGGTTCTGAGTCAGTTGGTTCAAGACGTGATTTATTGAAGAGATTGCCAGAGATGACATGTTCACGACCAAATGGGAGGCAAAGTGCAGGTACATCAGTCGCCGTGTTTCGCCAAACGAACTGCACATCCAATGTGAGGGGCTTCATCCATTCCGCTGGTTGTCATAACATAAGGCAACTATTATGGTCTTAAGAACGCGGTTATCCGTTCAGCCGGATTTGCTTGCGGATGGTATTTGGCAGTATAGGATGGTGCAATGATAGTTCTCACACATTTGGTGAATTCACGACTGCGGAACTGCTCCGTTGTCAGAAATAGGTACTGCGGCACGCCAAATAGTAAAAACACCTGTTCTTCAGGATTTTAAGTAACCATAACAGCAGTAACTTAACACGCATAACAAAGAAAAGGGCAAATTTAGAGAAACAATCAGCAACCACAAACACGTAACAATTGCCTTTAGAAGAACGAGGAAGCGGCCCAACAATATCGCAACATAAAAAGTTTGCCACGGTCCCGTAGGACGAGCACGAGGAACAAACATTCAAGAGGAACTGCTTGAGATACCTTATTGGAAGAGCAAGAGTAGAACAGCAGCGGATATAGCGAGCCACGTCTGCACGTAATCGAGGCCAGTAATAATGTTGCAGAATTCTTTGCGGTTGTCTGGATTACTCCACCATGGCCAACAACGCTGGAGGATCATGGTTCTCTGAATGATGCGTCTCCTTTGTTCAGCCGGAACGACTAACTTCATTCATTCGGATCCACCATAGAAGTGGTAAAGAACTAGTCACTCTGCGATATAAGATGTTGGTATCGACAGACCAATGGGCAACTTTGTGGTGTTGTGAGTACACGATTCAGTAGTTATTATACCATTTATTTGTAGTAGGTAAGTCAAGACCAAGAGAAGGAACAGCTAAGGAATCAAGATGAGGAGGTGGTTTCAGCTTCATCACCAACAACAGGAACAGCACGAGATAACGCATCTGTACAACGTGGTCTTTGCGCTCCCTATGTCTGGTGGTCATACTCTTGGAGTTGTAAGGACCAACAGGCAAGAGACAGCCAGACGGACTCTGCAAACGGTTAAGCCATACCAGCAGTGATGGTCAGTAATGATGGTGAAGTGAGGCCCTCAATATACAGTCTGAACTTAAGAATGGCGAATAAGACTGCAATACATTCTTTCCGTAGTACTATAGCGCCTCTCCGCTTTAGTTAGGAGCGACTGATGTAACTGATAACCTTTTCCCCCCTCAGGCGATTCCTGACTAAGGACCCAACACCACGCCAAAGTCCGAAGCGTCAGTTTGAACAACAAATGGCAGAAAAATTAGGACAAGTCAGGATAGAAGCGAAACTAAGTGTTCTTTAAGAGAGAAACGAAAGCAGATTGACGCATTCGGTGTCCACACAAACAAACATTTTCAGTAAGAGCCAGATAAAGGAGAAGTAAGAGAAGCGAGAGAGTTCGGTATGAGCAGCGATACCAGCTAGCCATGCCAATCACGCGTCACTTCGGTGACCGGTGATATAGGGATATTAAGTATGGCAGTCACCTTTTCTGGATCCACCAACCCATTTTATTACAACGTAGCCCAAGTAATTTCAACTCGAACGGCAAATGGCATTTTCTGGTTGTCAAACCGGCAGCAAATAATCGTTTCAGAACTTTCCAGTACTCGAAGATGTTCGTCGAAAGTTGGTGTCGCGATAACAATATCGTCCAGGTAGGCGAAGCAAAAACGGTTCAGCTCTGCCGATAATTTGGTCGATCAGCCGTTGAAGGTTCAGGAGAATTATACAGACCGAACGGCATTCTGAAGTAAGTGAACAATCTACGATGTGAGGAACGTAAAGGCAGTAAGCGGTTTGGATTCAGGAGTTAAAGGAATTTGCCAATAAGCAGAACGAATGTCAAACTCGAGAGAAATCTAGCATCCATGGCGATCCAAGATAGAAGTGATATACGGCAGAGGATAGCGTTGCGTTCCGTGACCTGATTGCTTCCGATAGTCAATGCAAAACCGATAGGAGTTGTCTTTCTTCCTCGCAAGAACCACAGGACTGGACCATGGACTGGTAGATGGCTCTACTACACTAACTGTAGCATCTTGTCCAGTTCTTCATTGAAAAAATGAAATCCGAGATAGTACTGGTGATAGAGGATAGTACCGTTGTTTAATTGGCTCCAGCCTTGGTATGGATACTGTGTTGAACAGCTGGGTACACCTAGACCAGATGGCTGTAAAAGAAAAGCTGGCAGAGATAACAGCCTCTAGCGAAGACTGTTGCGACGCGATAAAGTCGTCTTTGATGTTCCAGCGCACTCCAGCGAATGAACACATGTCAACCGCATCAATACCAAAGGACCAATGACGCTTGCTGAAATCTGAATTTGAAGGCCATCGCCTTCCAAAAAGTGATCCCCAATATCAACGCCAGAAATCTCCAGGAACCGCAGGTTTCTATTACCTTAGTTTTTCCCTCTAAAGTATAGGAAGAGAAACAACACCCAAAATGGCATTGTCCACCCATTAGCCACGTTACAGAAAGTCGAAGTAGATTTTTTAAGGACACCTTAAGGGACTGAAATAACCAACCGATACTTCCCTATTATCGTCCTAAAGATCTGCATATCCAGTAAGGCTTTAAAAAGGTATGCCCAGCACTGATACGTTAAGAAAAGGTCGTTCTGTCACCACGAGCAGCTAGCAAAATAAAGTTAAGTAACAATTGTTGAAAGTGGTCTAGATGGTAAAAGAAGAATCGAGGTTGAGAGAGAGAAGTAGAGACCTACGACTCGTCCGAGGGTTCTGACGATGCGTTTCCCTGCGGCGAACATTGGGGGCAATTAGGCTTGGTAACCTGCCTTTCCACAGCCAAAACAATGAAGGTTCTGTGGGTTTGGACGAGGAGAAACATGTCCCGTATTCCCGCAATTCCAGCAACGTACAGGTCCCCTGTAAAGAGTTGAGAGGCCAGAAGGAATAGTCAGAAGAGACGAAGAACAGAAGAAGTATTCCAAAGAAGAAGTTTCTGGAGCGACGTAGCTAGAGTTAGGTTCAACGAAAGTGCCGCGTGTTAGGTGGTGGTTTGAAAGATTAGGTTAAAATTATTATGTAATCTTTTTCCCAAAGCGACAATAGGTATGAGATGGTTGAAGACATCATATTGAGTGTTTAAATGATGGCGTTAAAATTGCCTGATTCATGGATGTTGTGGTTCGATAAATGGTTCACTCAACCGTGAGAAAAGGCTTTGCATAGTAATGAAGTATCCCCAAACCCTCATGACACCATGGTTCATTTTAATTTCGTCCAGCAATTGTCGTTGTAATCCACCGGAAGAAACTCCGATTGTATTGAGCACTACATCTTCCACGAAGACAGCGATTGTCGATGAGCGCTTGAAGAAGAGCTTTCAGTTAAGAGTTCTGGGCACCATGAAACAATTGCGTCAGAGAAATTCCCCTATGATGCTTAATTCCTCCAAGCGAATAAGAGAGATAAGAAAGAGATGTTTTACCATCCCCAGAAAAAGTTAAGTTTAGTTTCGCTGTGGCGGTTAGAAAAGAGTAAGGAAACTACAAAGGAGGCAGCAGGGTGTTGGTTCTGGTTCGACTTATCAGACTCGATAGTTGGTCAGGGGTTCACCTTCGTCCTCAGTAACCGTTAATTTGGATAAGTAACAGCTTGACGTCCAAAGTAGTAGCTACCGATGCTTCTTGATCCATATAATCAATAATAGTGTTATGAAGATCGGTAGAAAGTGAGAGAATTCCTATTAGCAGCTTGTTTCTGTCGAGGTGGCAACCATCGGCTTTTTACCAAAGTTAGTATGAGTCCAAAGAAAAACAGAAAGAAATTCCGAAGTTGCTGTCACCAGTGAAATTATCAACGAACGTACAGAAGCTCCCTAAAGACATTTACCGCAGTTACATCGGTTTCATACTTGATGCTGTATTTAATTTCGGATAAGATTTTCGCTTCCAGCTGAAGCACTACGGACAGTTTCCGAAGACCCTCCACCAGAAACATGGCACTAAAATTACCTAGAAATAATATATCGCAGTTCGTGTTGTTTAAGGCGATTGACCTCGAATTTCCACACTTTCGGCATTTAAATGAAATCTCTAACTTCAATACAAAAAAAAAAAAAAAGAATAAACTCGAACCACAACAACAAGTAAGAAAGAAAACAGTATTAAAATACTAACCCTAGAATAATAAAACGAATTTTAAGTAAATGTCTATTACTGATCAAACTGATAGTAATAAAAAGGAAAGCAAGCTTATTAACACTAAGTACTAGAGAGAGAGAGAGAAAATAAAAATTTCAAGAGAATCAGACGACAAGTAAAGAAAAATACTCGAGCAACCTTGACTGATAATCCGATTTCACAAAAGAAAGAAACGAGAAGAAAATCGAGCCCCGAAGTTGGGATGCCAATTTCTTGCTACGGTTAATTGAAGAAAAGTAAAGTTTGCCGGCAGCGAAAGAGTAGGGCGTGGTGAGAGAAAAGGATCAGCGCTTCTTCAGAACTGTCGGTTAATCCGAGGCGCCATGGTCTAATGCGTGGATACAAACCTGCTTCGGACTAAAAAGAAGCAGACGCAACAATCAACCGTAACAAATTAAAGGAGCAATAAATACAATAAAGAGAGAGAGAAAGACACAAGTAACCTACAAAACGTTATATTTAATAACACACCATAAAGAAGAAGGAACAGAGCACAATTTAAATATATCCACTTACAACGTAAAGTTAATTCTACGAAGCGTATTCGTTTGTACCCTATATATAGTCTTTTACAAAGAAGGAAAAAATATAAAATTAATAGCAAGTTAATAATTTATGCGGTACGCCACTGGCGTTGTTATTTAATCTGAACAAGATGGCGACGTAACCACTCCGCACAATACGAAGGTGTATTTAGTGTTCGCAGTTGCAACATTTAGCGTTAAAAAGTATCGGAGAGTTAGGTGTTTCCCCAAAAGAGCGCTCTTCCCGTGGTCTTACCCTTATACCTAAAATCCCCGAAGCAATGGTGGGTAAAATGAAGCAAGTTCGCGCCTTTACGGTACACATTCGTTTACAGAGGGCAAGTATATGCGCCACAACAAGTTAATTAATTATATTGTAGTGAATTAACAAAAAAAATATAAATACGTTAACAAATACGTTTTGAGTTCCAAAAGATTTAACTGCACTTAAGGTGCCAAGACAAGTTGTACTTATTTAGGTGTTACGCTTGAGACGTTTTCGGTAGCAGTGTGACGTCCCGGGATGGTTTGTTTTCAGCGCAGAAGTATAATTAGAAAAATCCGACCTTATGTTGTAGATAGAGGTTTACGATGTTGACTTACACAGGAGAAGATACAGATATGTGGTGTCGGTTCCAGCTGCGGCGACCCCTAATTTCGGTAGGATGTCCCGTACTTCAGCAATCTTAACAGCAAACCCCATATGCGACACACTGCAGCGACAAGACAATAAAAGGTAGAAAGAGATCCCACGATGAATTTAATCAGCCAGGTAATTGGTTTTGTTTAGGCCAAAGAACCTTTTAAGCCAGGTAATTTTAATCCCAGAGTAACTCTAATCCCGAGTAGCTTTCGCCTTATCTGGTATGCACGGTGTAACGTTGAAGAAGCCATGAAGAATATTTGTCGTACCTGAGTGCAATCGAGCGACCATTAGAAGAAATTAGTACACGCATCCGTCCTAAGATAAACTTCAGAAAATCGAGTAATCAATCCTTTCCCCAGCTAAAAATATACCGCTATACATTGAAAGTTTGCAGGGTCCTATACATACCACTAGAAAATTTGACGGAATTACGATTAAGCACTCAGATGAAGGCAAATTTGAATTTCACGCACATCTTTGACGTGATAGTAGTTGTTACAAGGCGGAAATTGAAGATCAGCCGAAAATGTATTGGCCAATTAGGACAACGCGGAAGTTGAATTCTGGGGAATTAAATCCCCAAAATTTTCGTTAAGGAGCGAACACGGAGAAATGTCGCGTTTACACCTCGACTCCGTGTATTGTGTGTTGCCTAACTCACAAGTGACCGTTACAAAGGGGTTCGTTGTGCCTACGCGCTCCTCACTCCGCAGTCAGTCGGCCGACAACAGTTGTTCGGCGTTCAGATATAGTTTTCGCGCATGTTCATATAATTGTAGCTGCGTTTCCTTATTATTTGTTATATATTCATTTTATCATTGCTAATTACTTGTGCCAGCTATGGATAAAGATGAAAAAATTAATGCAAGGCGACGTTTTGAAAATGAACTTCGTCTATTTTACAATGCGAGATGGAAAACCAGAGTGGACGCGGCAGAGAATAAATGAAGTAATAAATTACATAGAAGAGTATGAACCAGCGCCTCGGCTTAACGGAAAGAGAATCCTAACCATCATTTTATCAAACCATTGATGACGTTATGCAGGTAGGAGGAGAAAAGTATTTAGCTTTTGAAACAAAAATCTACTGATCCTATTATAAAAATTTTGCCCTCCGAAGAATATTACAATGCTTGTCAGAAATTCATAAAAACACAGGACATGAGTGGTCGTGACAAATGTTACATACTTTGAAATCTCAATATTTTATACCTACGCCGGAGGTTATCAGTTTCGTTAAACAGTGTGTAACGTGCCAAAATAGAAGGCGTTTCCAAAGAAGGTATTGTAGTCCGACCTATAATTTCGAACTCTTAACAATCGAGGGCAAGTAGATTTAATAGACCTACAATTAACTCCAGACAGAGAATATAAATGATACTTCATTACCAAGACCACACAACAAAGTTTTTGTTTCTTCAACCTTTAACCTCCAAACGCACCGCATAGGTCGCATTGGAATTATTGAAAATTTTTTTGGATATTGAATTCCTTGAGATACTTCAGGGTGATAACGGCTCAGAATTCACAGCGTCAATTATAAAGGAATTGGTTCAAGTGTGACCAAGTTGTAAAAAGTAATTAAAGGAAGACCTAGACATTCAGCGAGTCAAGGATCTGTGGAGCGAGCGAACCAAGATGTGGAGATCATGTTACAGGCTTGGCTACAAGATAATAATTCTACTAATTGGTCGATTGGAATACGCTTTGTACAGTACCAAAAAAACTGCTCCTTTCATCGAACTATAAAAAGAACACTATACAAAGCTCTTTTTGGAGTAGATCCTCAAATTGGTTTGTCATCACAAGTGCCTGCTGATTTGCTTAATAAACTAAGAACTGAAGAAGATCTTGAGAAGATATTAAATCAACAACAATCTTGTTCATCGGCAATACCTGCACATAATGACGAATTACCTGTTGACTATGTTAACTTGCAGCAACCATCCTGTTCATCGGCGTCACAACCGTTATCACCGTCACCAGCAGAACAAATTTTACTTTTATGTGTAGTTTGCGGCAAAGAATGTACAGGAGCTCATTTGTGGAATAACGTCATGTGATGAAGGTTACGGATCGCAGCTATTATGCTATTTATGCAACAGCGAAAAAAACATTCAAGACCAAAGAGACAAAGCTGCCGAAAACTTAAGAAAGGCCGCACATAAAATGAAAACCCACTCATATAACAAAAATTTCCTGACATTGACGTGGGATCTTCAGTTCTTATAGAGATACCAAAGATAGATCGTGGACCATTGGATCAAAAAAAAATGTATTAGGAAAAGTTTTAGAAAAGCAAAATGAAAGTCATCAAATTGGAACATCAATTGGTATCCTGAAAGATTGGTTACCCAGAAATGCAATACAGCTTTCAAACATTACTTTGAATGACCCTATACCAAATGAAAACTTGTCACTGAGAGAAATATGCCAAAAATTGTCGCGCTTTGGTGGCCAAGGTTATTTAAAATGTTCCTGTAAAAAGTCGAATATACAGTGTTCTACTAAAAGATGTGCCTGTAAGAAGCATTTAGTGCTATGTAATTCTAGATGTCATGATTCCTCTTCTTGTCTGAACAAAAATTAAAAAATACTTTTAAAGAAACCAAGATCTCAACCTAATTGATAGAAATAAAGATATCTCAAAACTGTTAATTAGCTTTAAAACATTTTTAATGTTTGATTAGTTTTAATTGTATTGCAAGATACATAAAGTTGATTTTTTAATAAAGATAAAACCAATATAATATTGTTTTATTTATTTATTTATGGTAGATTTCTATTTCACTAAGCTTAATTAAGTAATATATTTATAACACTGAACTTAATCTAGTAATATAAGTATATCACTAAACTTAGACCGTTTTATAACTTTATTCCTAGTGATAGTAATGAATCGCTTTCGTATAACTATGTTACGGTATATAATTATATCCCTAGGATAAAACTATATTACGGCATTATCTATCTTACTGCGACATATCTACTTTTAATTTAATAAAATAAACATGGTAGGTACTGATTCGTAACATAACATATAAAAAAATAAATATTTTTTTGCTTACATGAGCCATCTCACCCAAATTATATGACTTAGATGGCCCATACTCAAAGAATAAGATGGCTCACTTATGTTTATCTACAATATTCCCGCAACTATCACACACATTCACAAAATTCGGACAGTTTTTGTGGAACCAACAGCCACAATGCATGCATTCGATCCAGGCATTCCGTTTGGTAGTTATACTGTATATTTTTTTACGTCTAGGGCATTCACTATCCACTAATCCTTACGTTTGCGTTGTGCTTTCTTTCTTATAATTTTAGAATTATTTGTTTTATTTGTTACAACTTTAGGTTTCATATCTTCTTTTACCTTATCTGCTTTTTGTTTTCTCTGTCTTTCCATGTCCACTTTTTTTATTTCCTAATTAGTCTTTTTCTCTTCTACACTGTGTCGTTTATTCATATTGTAGGCAGACGTTGCAGCGACTTGTCTACGACGTTTCTTGACTTGATCGACAGCATTGGCCACATTAGGTACGCTATTTATTTTGTTTAAAAAAGTATTTGGTGTATCTTTGCCAGAATCTTCGTTATTATTTTGGTTATATGCCTCCATATTTACGATCTGCTCTCCTTCGTATTCTTTTTCACCTTCCTTTTCCACTTCTTCTGCAACTCTTTTTCCATCCTGTCGAACATATTCTTCCTTGCAGCCATATCTGTTTTCCTCAGACTGCAAATATGCGAAATCTGGTATAGCATCAGGGTTAAATGGGAACACTCCAGTTGCTTTAAATGCAGATACAGCATTTTCTACAGTCACTGACTTTGTCCAGGCAATTGACAATAAAGGTCCGAATAAGAGTTTTGTGATTTTTCTATTTGGATTCGATTGAATAAATTGATTGGTGGCTAAATTAAAATTTAGCTTGAAAATTTTGAAAAAGGCTATGTCAAGTGGCTGAAAAAGTCGTGTGACTAGGTAAGCATAGGAGAATTACATCATGCTGTTTGGCGTATTCGAGAATTTCTACCGAATTGCAGTGAGTTGAATGCCCGTCCAATATAAGAATTACATTACCTTCAGGTTTTCTGGGCACAAAATGATTCTTTAACTAACTCAAGGACAAAGAAGAGTTAATGTAAGCTGATTTTGGATTCATGAAGACGGTAGATCCTGCAGGCATTTCGTCTTCTAATTCCGGTTTTCTGTTTTTTGTCTTTGAAGATAGAAATGGAGGTAGGAAAGTTCCTTCTGCGTTGCAACAGGCAATGATGGTCGCAGTCTATCCCTTTTCGACTGATGTAATGGTAACTACATTTTTTGATCCTTTGGCGGCAAGTACTTTTTCTGGTTTGTGTTAAGTTGGACGCCAGTTTCCTCCATGTTAAAGATGTTAGCAAGCTTGTCAATAAGATTGTTTTCCAATAAGGTAGCTTCAAGAATATGGAAGTATGCACGTACATCAGCTCTGTTCATATCTTTAACTCGGGCTAAGGAAACACTTTCGGCTTGTCTTACAGGGAGGTCAGGATTTTGCTTCATAAACATTTTTAGCCAATCGAAACCAGCAAATGCCTTCTATCTGTTGAAGGTATGCTTTAAACCTTGTTGTTTGGCCAAGTTGATAGGCCATGGATCTAACATCACACATATTTTCGAAGTTTTAATATGTGCTTTAAGTTTTTGTTCATTTCAATGCCAAAGGGTAATCACGGTCTCAATGATTTCTTTTCAAAATGATTTTTTTTTAAATCGAGGGCTTAAAGTTGCAGGTGGAATGCCAAAATGTCGGCTGGCTTCTCTTATGTCTATTTCTCCGCTTCTGATAGACTCTATAGACTGTACCAGCTGGTCTACAGACCATGAGCCTCTTGTTAAAGTACCTTTTTTTTATAGGTAGTTGGCATTTCTGCAAAAATTAACAAGTTTGGGTACCTAACATAATTTGGTGTTTATTTTTGTGGGTATCGGTCACATTAAATAAAGAATATTATTCAACAATACGGTTTATTACTTTTTTGTAAATTATTTTTAATAAACTTAAATTAATTCGCATAAACCTCTTTTAAAAATTGTAAACTGATTAACTTTTATCAAGTTTACTTATACAAATTAATTTAAGCTAATATTTTTTAATTTATTTTGTAATTTGGGTTTCAAACTACATAAAAGGCCGACGTTTCGCCCAAACCTGTGAGGGCTATATCAAGACTAATACGTAAATTAAAAAACCGTGTTCGCCACAAAATTTAAAAAAGTTTAAATGATCATCGATATAGATGATGTCAACGAATTAATAATTAAAAATTAATAAATTATATAAGACACACAGTAAAATAGAACGAACAGAAACGAATAAATATACAAGAATGTATAAATATAATTTAAAGTTGTTAATCTTCTAGACATAGGTGGGATTGAAAATAACGGTCTCAAACTACATAAAGGCCGACGTTTGCAAACCTGTGAAGGCTTTATCGAGGCTAATACCCATCATTCTTGTATATGTATTCGTTTAATTCGTTCTATTTTACTGTGTGTCTTATATAATTTATTAATTTTATTTATTAATTTGTTGACATCATCGACATCGATGATCATTTAAACTTTTTAATTTTGTGACCAACACGGTTTTTTAATTTATGTATTAGCCTCGATAAAGCCCTCACAGGTTTGGGCGAAACGTCGGCATTTTATGTAATTTGAGACCGTTATTTTCAACCACACCTCTACCTAGAAGGTTAACAACTTTAAATTATAAAATTTTGAACGTTATTTGAACATTTCTCAGCAATTTTAACGTAAAGCAAAAAAATAAACGTACCAAATAATCGTGATAACCAGCAGACTGCAGCAGAGATGTGCTACATTCCGTGCTGCGATTGTCAGATTAGTAATGGCCGACATAACTAGGTGAGCCAATTAACCCACCTGCGCCAGCTCTCCAGGAGTTACTAGTTGAAGTAAATGGCTGTAATTTAGTTTCTTTTGGGACACATCGGTACAAAATTGTAATATAAACATAACAGACGTACTTTCCACTACAGTAGAGTGATGGACTAGCAATACGTAATT